>VDFB02015955.1:0-79312 GCA_007258455.2 Sequoia sempervirens
TTTTGAACATTTGCAACCACAAAGAAATAATAGTTCTCCTCCTTTTTACATCAGTGACTCCACCACAAAGACCACCCAAAACTTACAACCTTGGATATTTTCAACAGTTAGCTAAAACATATTGCACAACCTTATATTCGCAGAAGACTTGCATCATAGCATACCTTCATACAAGTTCATCAAACCAATTATTTACACGTTTTTTTCACCACAACATTCAGGAAAAGACGTCTCTGACAGATGATAGGTCTGCAATAATTAAATATACCACTTGAAATCTGATGCCGTCTCCACTTCTTCTGAAAACCAACAGGCAACCAAAAACAAGAAGATACAGTTTAATTTAAGCTGAAACCGTCGACAATCTGGAGAAGCTGCACATAAAGGTATGATTATCAAAACATTGAATCTTCCTCATACAAATTCATTCGCCCAGAAACAATAAAGGCGCAGCCTCTAATAAAAAAAGTCTCTGCCTACTTTATTTGTCGCCTCCACAGAAGAATCCATCGGAGGGAATATCGCCATATTTAGAAAATCTCAAACACCTGTATCAACTTCTCATAAAATATTTAAGTCGCCACACACGAGAAAACCGTGGCTGCTAAAGGAGAAAACGAAAGACAAGAGCCCAACCATACATCTGTCAAATGTTTGACCCGACATGATATCTTCACATATTTTTCACTTTCAATATTTCTCTTCACACATTCTACTCAGCCCGCACCAAGTAATAATATCGCGCCACAGCTAATAATGGAGAAAACGCCTGAAGTCGTCTCAAGCAATGAAGCCATCGACATAACTAAAGTTTGATGCCAAAAATAACAAAGGCATCAATTCAAAATTTTAAAAGACAGAAGAGCATTCCAAATTCATCACGTCTTCCTTCAATGATAAAAACTGTCACTCAAAATAAGAAGAGTACGTTGACAGTAATTAAAAAATCCAAATTTTTTTATCAGGCCTCAGAGCGCTCCATTTACTTTGTGCAACTCAATGTCCATCAAAGATTGAAGGCAATAGAGAGTAAATTAAATGCCTAAAAAAAACATTCCGCCACATATATCTATCAAGTGAGAAGCCGACAAAGACTTAAAAGAATGGAGTCACCTCAATAAAGTCATTGCAAACAATAATTGAAGCCACCTTCAGAAATTGACAAACCGATTGCTTTACACCCATGGTGATAAGGAGATTCGGCATAAATGACAGACATAAAATGCCATGAAGGCATGCATAACACCCACTCAGCAAGCCGTCAGTAAACAATTATGAGGCGTTTCAAACTCTTCGATCAATATTAGTCAAGCATGTATGAAGCCACCAGTCCATAAAGACGTCGCCAAAGAATCGTGCCTCTATAAGATTATCGGGCCACCAAAAATATTGACTTTAAAATAAAGGCTCAAAACATATAAGCCGTTCCATGAATTATGATTAGAATATTAAATTTAATCACCACCTCTATGTATTCAAAAGACATCGAAAGTCTTCTTCAAAAATAAATCACATCCTTAAAATGCCATTCTTAAAAGACATTTAAAAATCTGAGTCTTTGACCTTTCAAAGACTTTTCAAACTGCAGACAAATAGGCACCAAGGAAGCTGATGTAGACACACAACCAGCTCAAGCATACAGACAGACAGCTCAAGCAGCTACCCAGGCAACTCAAGTAGACAGCCACTCAGCTCAAGCACATAAGCACACAGCTCAACCTTGACATCAATGACAAACTTATTCCAACAATTAATGAAGGGCACCTATACCTCTGTTGATAAATAAATACTCTCTTTGTAAATGAGAACAATAATTTCCCAGTTCAAAGGACTTTTACCTGTGTATAGCTAAATACCCTCTTCTTAAGTGAGAACAAAAAGTTTCCAATTAATTTAGTCATCACTCATCTGTGACTGCACGTATCATTCTCACTTCTCAATGAAAATTTGTTTCTACCATTATCCTCATGCTTAAAAACTTAGTAAGTTACTTGAATATAAAAAATAAAATGATAAAGAACCTCTAACCTACAAGAAAGAATATAATCTCAATAGGAACAAATTTTACATGCATGCACTATAAGAAGTTCAAGTAAAAATTATCACAATAATTTCTCAAAGATAGAAGAAAAAAATCTGTTAAGAGGAAGCTTACCTGGGCCTCTGCCAAACAAACAAGACTCATAATGGAAGCCATAGAGGGTGTAGCTTCAAGGGGCCTCTCTGGAGGAAGCATGGTCTCTAGAGGAGGAAGTACATCTTGAGCAAGGTACTGATAAACTCCTGATGCCTTTCTAAAAAGAGTTGCAGATTCAACTAAATCTGTGCATCATAAAAATACAAGAAAATTAGGTTTCAGTATAAGAAACCAAATATGTCAACATTTCTTAAACTTAGTGTTCAAAGAATCAAAACCTTATAAATGGTAGGACTATCTAATACAAAGGGTGGCAGCATAATAAATTAACCTGAAGACAGGAATTCCAAAGCCCTTTCCCTCAAGAGGGCACCATAGAGAAAAAGGGTCATTCCAAGTTCAAATCGTAAGTTATCCATACGAAAGAACTTCGGACCCCCAAGATTAAAGGGAGAAGATGCACTTAAAGCACTGGTCCAACGTATTTTAAGATCTGTCGTCCAATGAAGAATGCGATCATTGTCTCCAACCGATTCAACACTTGTAACTAGATTCTCCAACAAAGGCAAATATTGTTCCAGCTTTTGTATATCCTAGACAATGTTAACCGTAAATGATCAGCTAGAAATAGAACAAAACAAAAAAACAAATAATATGCAACATAAAATCAAAACTCACTTGCTGGACTCGGGAGGTTGTTCCACCCGCCATTTCCCTTGCAATTGCTGCTGTGATAGAACTACTGCCATTGATAGATTCTTCAACTGCTCTTCGCCTTGAACTCAGTTCCTTCAGCTGTTCTAGGGTGCCAGAATCTCGAGCATAGTAAGTTTCTTCATACACAACCTGATAAAGAGTTTTTTAAACAATTCAACTTTTTGAGGTACAAAATACAGAGGACTAAAGCAACCTTTGTCTGGAAAGAGTAGGTTTATTATATAGATTTATATATGAATTCAAAATATTTGCATGCACATTGACAAACAAAAGAGTTATCCATTACTTCGGAGCTAATCATTTGATTTACAAAAGCAGTTGTTCCTTCGATTTTGTTCATTCATATTCACACAAAGACAAAATGTCTTACAAAAAATAGTGAAGAAATTAAACAAACAATACAGTACCAAATTTGAATAGCCTGTAGTTCAGTATAGAAGTTAGTAACAGATCAAGTTCCTTAGCAGACCCTTTCAAAAAAATTAACATTAAAAAGGTCCATAAGGAAACATGTAACAAGTGAAACAACAATGCAATATGAGCTGTACCTTTTTCGTTTTCAGCTTTGCAGGGTCATGAAAATGCAGCAGCATTTTACTGTCATGGAAACCGTCTCTTGCACAACTAACATGTACCTCTTCCTAGACTAATCAATAAAGAATCCTAAATAATGCCCAATAAGTCTCTACAAATATTTCAAGAAGTTCATTAGACACTGCACAAGACTGTTACTCAAATGTATGCAGTATCATTCCTTTCAAATATTTCAAGAATCAGATAGAAGGTCAGATGTATCAATCACATCCTTTTCGCTTTTCAGCTGTTCATTGTTGCGTTTGATTATTTCTTCTCTTGCCTTTTCCTGGCCAAACAGAGAACATGAATAATCAGGAAAAAAGTACTGGGTTACAACATACACATAAAGATATCAGACTTCCAAAGTCCATATGTAATAAATAATAGACCTACTTAACATGGACCTCGGAAAATTACCAATTACATGAATAAATTCAAGCCCACTGTTCTTTTACCGTATATTGTAAAATCAACTCAATATAAAAGTGCACAAATTATTGAATTTGAAAATATCTGACGCAATTATCAATTACATTAATCACTTATTAATGTGCAAACCACAGTCGTGGCACTACCAACCAGAAAAGTTTTTGCAGAACTAATTTCTATCAATTATAAACTTGCTTGTAAAAGGGTGAAATTATAAGGATGAGAATTTTTTTACTCTTAATTACTTCTCAGAAATACATTTGAAAAACTTAGCTGTTATTCATGGATAACCAGAATTGATGGCTAAATTAATTGTCGGCTCCACAGTGTCTAAAATTAATATACTGAAGGTCATTATTCAACAGTTTAATTTATGGCAGCTTAACAAAGAGCTTTATCTCCAATTTGAATCATATTAACTATTCTAATGCATATTATATAACTTAAAAAAAAATTAGAATGCTAATATTGCCATAAAATAAACTCAGATAAGAAAATATATTTTCTTTGCAATCAGAAACTGTTAACAGAAAAAAGGAATCCCAAAAAGTATGTTGATCTTCATTTCACTTGGCTTGGCACAATCCTTTCCAAAGCAAAAAAATAAATCAATGTCAAATCTAAATTTATGGGAAAGATGCAAAAACATCTCTTCATAATCCAAAGTACCTTGATTTATCCAACAGTGTCAAAAGGCAATTAGTAAGATGTTATTCAAGTTATTCTTGACAACTGCTTAAGGGATATACTCTAAAATACCAGGAATATGATACTTCAGTAGGAATCATACATTTTTAATATTTATTCTTCATTAGTTGAACTGATCTTCATAAACCACTGTATCAATATGCTGAATTTAAATTGAACAAAATTTCATTTTATATGAAAGTGGTCACAGAAAATTTAACAATAGCAAGCTACAACAATGTAAGATTTGTTTAAAAAATTAGAGAAGATGCAGAGATATTTACAAGCATTGTTGAAAAACTAGGACTCAGCAATAACTCACCTGACCCAAACATTTTCAAACACTTGGACTCGAAAACTTTCTGAACATTAAAAACATATAAATTTGTTAAAAGAAATTTCAAAAACATGCAAACTCAAACACCAGTGCTCCAACACTAATGCTAAAAAGCAGAGTCCAAAATGATGAAAAAAAGATCACTTTTTCAAGCTTAAAATGTATATCCAAGTGCAGCCAAGTTTTCAAATAGAAATGACGAGTTTATAAGCCAAGTTTTCAAATAGAAATGACGAGTTTATAAGCCAAGTTTTCAGCAAATTTTTTCGAAGATGCGCACGAATTTTTCTGAATAACTTAGCTCCAAGTTATTGTGCGGGTAACTTTAGGGCCATTTCCACTCACAAGTTCCATGAGCTTTGCACTTATGTTTATACAAGTGTAAAATAACTTGGGGAATACATCTGTTTAAAAAGTAAGAAAGAATGTATCATTTGTTAAAATTTAAAAACAGATTTATTTAGAATCATCATATTTGGTGTCAATTGTATGAGCTTAAGAGGCGAATCTAGGATTTTCATAGCAGAGCCTCAGACTTAAATCCCCAAAACCATTGTAGACTCAGACTCAGACTCAACAAAAACACTAGATGAATCAACAAAATTAAAAACTGTAAACTTTAATATGTATTTAATTGAATAAAATTTAGCATGGTTTTGCATCAAAATGAAGAAAATATGGCGACAGACAAAATGACGGTGCCATAGCCTGGACTAGTGCACATGTCTTCCCATCACTTTCATTTTAAAAACATCTAATCCACAATGCACCAAATATGATGAACAAAGAACCCAGGAGAAAAGGGCCCTATTTAGAAAAAGATGCCACTCAAGAATCAATGACTAGTACAGCAAAAAAATAAAGTTGGCAGTGTCACCCTGTTCCCAAATTTCCTCTCTCTGCTGCTGTGCTGGGTAGAGCAAGGCTCTGGATGTGTTTAATTGCAACAACAACATTGGAAGCCATACCTAAAAGTGAGCTGCTACTGCAATGCCAGGCCTATCCCTTTCTAAGTTAGCAGTTGCGTTACAGTTTAACAGACAATTCTGTCAAGTCTTACCAGCGAAACCCACTGCTGGTAGATCGGCTCAAGACTCTGCAATTTTGGCAGAGACTCAGAATCTCGAAAGAATGCCTAGACTACATGCTAATGTCTTAAGACTGAACAACAAGAAATATTGTTTTTCTAAATATATGCATTTTAAAAACTTAATTACCAAAAATAACCACAAATATACCATACAGAGAACCAGACACCAGGCGCGGTCCTAACTCGAACTCAAAATATCATATAAAAATAGCAACACAAATATTTAAAAGAATTATGTCACCTAAACGCGAAAAAAAAGTGCTACTCTGCCAATAGTAGAGGTGCCTAAGTTTTATAAGTCAGCCTCTACCCTGCTTGCAGTCAAGACCTCATGGTCAGAACAAGAGAATTTACAAAACTTTATATCTAAAATTGTCAACGAATGAATTGAGTTCGTATACATGCTTTCTTTTAACTGATTAATTGCGCTTATGCCAAATTTCTTTTAATTGACGAACTGTCTTTGTTGAGCGAGAATTCTTAATTCCACAAGGCCAAAATCCAACCTTCTAGGCTAGAACCTGGATCATTCGCATCAGATGCTTGAGCAAATACACCATAATTAAGTCACCTTCAAAGGAAAATTAAACTAGTGTGTGCCAACCGCTCCCATTGCAACAAGGAGATCAAAAAAACTTTGGATCAAATCAAACCATAGCCAATCTATCTAAAGCCAATTCGTACAAGGCGCAGATCGGTAAAAGCAAAGCGATCTAACAATCTTAAAACCCTAAGTGAGAAGGAAAAATATACGATTCTGACTTCATTTAAGCTTTACCTTATAATGAATTTCAAGGTGATGCCTGACATAGAATCCGAGAGCACCCCCGATTAAGCAGCCTGTAAAAATACGGAAGTGAGCCCAAGTAAGCACAGCCATTCTATGCTAAACTCCTCCCGCTTTAAAGCCCTTGTTTCCCTTCCTCATCATTACTTTCCACCCGTCTTTGTCAAAAGTTGCTCTCCAGTGAATGGCCCATACGAAGTTTCGAGCCCGCGACCTCTGGGACACGTGTCCGGCGAAAGGATTGAGAGATTAATTATTTAGGGCTTTCTTGTGTGGCTGTGATTTGGAAGGAAGGAGAGCCTATTTAAGTGTTTGAATGTCGTTTACTTCGTTGCGAAGGAAGCAATAAATTTATGCACTGTTCTCGAGGTTAGGTACCGGGAAAGTGTGAGACTTTTTCTTCTCTTTTTGTTTTCTTTGTGTGTCTTTTCTACAGGAGCGGCCTGGGCATTGGATACCTGTTCCTTCGAGGGAGATTCTAGAGGAGGCCTTTTCTTTGTTTTTTTTAATTTTTTTTCTTTTTAATCTAATAGAAATATCCAATTTAAAAGAGCGCAAATATCAAAATAGGATGAGATTTGTGTTTTTGGTTTTTTTAAATATTTGCTCTCGTGGATATTATTTAAATTTATTTCATTATGTTTATAATATTAGATTATGGTGGTTGGAATTTTAATTAGTGATTTATTAATTATACAATATAATTAATAGAAAAGTTTTTTATTTTAATTTTTAATATTTAAAGAATTTAAAGAATTTTTAATAGTAATAAATTTGATAAGGGGTTTGAATAAAAATAAAAAGAGAGAAATGATAAGAGATACATGTTCAAGTAGGTTAAATGTAAAAGGGTGGAGAAATGATGGTTTAAAAAGTTGTGTGACAGTCATTAATTGAGATGGGAACATCATAAACAAAGGTCGGACAATGTGACTATTCAAGATATAGGTGAGGAGGTTTAATGTGATAAAATGGAGGATTCAAAAATATTTGATCCCACACTTCAGTTGATGGTTTTTGTTGGTAGTGTTGATAGCAAGAGGATGCAAAGGGGAAGTGGATCGAGGCAAAGAAATGTGGTAGTCCCATTGTTGATTGGTGGAGGAAGGATCAAGTGGGAGGAGAAGAGATGTCAAGGAATTTCACAAATTATCTAGAAAGGGAGATAGCTAATCTTTAATTGAGGTTGTGGGTGACTCGTATATTGGAGTTGGCAAAAGAGGTAGATAGTTCTCCATGTGCGAGAATCAAGGAGGCACTATCAAGCTTCTTTTGGACCCAAATCAATCAATGGGAAAACATAATTTTTTTATGTTGGACAATCCTTATGTAGTGCAGCAATGCTACAATGGCCACAAGCAAATATTTGTTACCCAAGGACATTGCTTAAGTGGAACATCAAACTGGGGCATTTTTCAACTATCAATTGAGTCACTTTCATGGATTGTGTTATAATATTTATCAATTGTAGCAAATCGTTATGAAGTTAGCCAACAAACTTAAGGTAAAACCTTATGTTGATGTTGATTTCAGTATACCAATCTATTGTTGTAAGTAGTCATAGAATAACATTGAAGATGTTTCTCTACCTTTTGATGATAAGATACGAAAAAAATGTGTTAATGGTTTTGGAATTGATGTGGGCCTATGTATCTTACCTCCATCCCTGTACATGGAATTAATAAAATAACAACTTGATACTTCTAGAGGGAGGATCAAGGTAATTTTCCCTCCCTCTCATTTGGATGGACAATTTGGAGTGACAAGTTGTGAGGATTTTTTTGCATATTTTTGGACAATTATAAAAGAATGATAATGGTACTAGAATAGTAGAATTATTACTATTGAATGTTTTTCCTTTGAATTGTAATGGGGCTTGTGATTTTTGGGTTTTGGGAGTACTCTTGGGGAGGAGTTAGTTGTATGTTTGGAGATTTGAAAGAGATATTGGTTTTTATGAATGGATATGGTGAATTGGTTGGTTACTAGAATCTAAGACCTTCAAAGCTCTTTTTTGTGGCTCCTAGGAGCCTTTCCCAAGTTAATTTAGTACAAAAAAATATTTATATCAAATTTTATTAGATGAAATAATTGAGAATTTATTGTTGGTTTTTTGTAATTCAAGGTTATAATAGTTAAGGTTAAATTAACGAGGTTAATTAAAAATAATGTAATATATTAGAAATGAAAGCTACACAAATATAAAATAGAAATATGATTTCAACTATAAATTAGATTTTATCCAATACATAAACCAAATGGAGATTTCAAGAAAAAATTAGCAACTCAAAGAAATATGAACAAAATAATTAAACACAAAACATTGTGTTTATATTGAGAAACCCTTTCAGGAAAAAACTCCACCAAGAAGAGAGACTGAAATCTATTATATCTTCAAAATAGAGATTATATACAATCCTTCCTTTCACCTCTTCCTTCTTCACTCCACCACCTACAAACAGAGTTTTTTCACTCTTGCTAATTGCACGTACATACTACCACCTTGAGGCTTGTTTATATAGCATTTTCACCCCCTAAATGGGGCATCCAAGTGGGTTATCAAATCCCAACATCTCCCTTGGATAAATCCAAGCATCTATTGTATAAGATAATGTAGGTTGCAACCACTTTACTCACCTACCTGATTTGGACACCTAGTTGTTGTTAGTTTCTAACCAATTTGGGTGGTTCTTGTTTATAACCATAGGTTGTTTTATCTTTAATAATAGTCTCTCAAAATGATCAAACAACCTCATAATGACTTGGACCTATTAAGCCAATTGGACCAATGGAGTTGATGCATTTTTTATTAAAATGGGTCAAAACCAACTATGGTTGCAGTGGCATCTCATCACTTTTAGGACATCAAATTCTTTGACATCTATCACATCTTATTGTATATTTGATTGCATCCTTATATAGGGCAGGCCAATAGTAGCATGTCATCAATATATTTAATGATGTTATTTTAGTAACAAGGTGCCATCCATAGGGCTCATCATGGCAGGTGCATAAAATGTGAAACACTTCATCTTCACAAATACATCTATGTATCTAGCTATCCAAGAATAGGGGAAACTCCTCTCCACTAAATGACATTTCTCTCTTGGTGAAAATTGGGGAGACGTTCTTCCTATGACCAGATAATTTGCAATATCTATATACTGAGGGGTTTGCATATTCAAGGCAAATAAATTCTCATCTGAGAAATAGTCATTAATGATTGGGCCATCTTCAGGGACAATTATTTTGGAAAGAAAACTGGCAACTATATTTTCTTTACCAAGCTTTTCCACTATGCTAATATCAAATTATTGTAGTAATAATAGCCATCTAACAAGTCAACCACTACTTCTAAATCACGATGTGCTATAATGCATTTGATCCCATATTTAGAAGCCACATTCAAACCAAGAAGTGGAGCTTCATACTATACTACATTATTGGTCCATTCAAAGTTCAACCTGAATGCGAACTTATAGTTTTTTCCCTCTAGGGACACTAATAAAATTCCTGCACTGTTACCCTCTCTCAAACATGCACCATCAAAATGTATGTTCTAAATGCCATCATTTCTTGGATACAAAGGTGGAAGCAACAAATCAGGATCAACTTGCTTTTCACCTTCATCCTCACAATAACCACAAAATAGTCAAGTTCAACATCAAAGTATCAATCTTGATTCTTTGCCTCATTTAGATTCTCTATAATATGAAGAAAATTCTTCTCTCTATACAACTAGACCTCTTTTTCATATAGTGGTATAGTAGCATAAGACAAATACATATGAATACTACCACCAATTGATGTCGCCCACTTCTTAGACAATAGCATACCCCACTTAGTTGGATAATACAACAAGTTTCACCTCTACATCATTCACTATCCCAGTTAAATATTTAAAAAATACATGTCATAATACTTTGACACTTGCATGCTTAGTTGGTTTATGATTTCTAATGGCATCACATTGCTAGATGCCCCAAAATCTAAGATATAGTTATACACTAACCAACCATTTATCAACAAAGAAGTGTAGAATGGGTCAATTTTTTGTTTATTACCTGTAGATATAGTGCCCAAGTAAATCTTATGGGCTTCTTGAACATTATCTTTATTCGCCTTATCACTGGGAACAACTAACTACAGGTTCATTTGGCTAATAAAAAATAGTAGGAGCATTGATATAAAATAATGCCCTATCCCTATGTTCAGGAATCCTGGACAGCTCTTTGACCAACACTTGGAATTTGAATTGACTCAGCTTGAATCATGTAAATTGGTTGGTATGTAGGTAAAGGAGTGGAGGAAGGAACTATCACAACATTGCTATTAGGGATGAAAGGCAGTACTTGACCACTAGCAACAATTTACTTTGTGTTGATTGCTTTTCCAACCTCTTCAATTGGTTTATGCTTCTCCTTTATTGCTTCATTGGATTGCTTTAGTTTGGCACTATCTCTAGCTACCTTTGAATTTTCCACATTGCTAGTTGAGACATCAAAAATATTTTTTCGTAGGGACATATTTCTTCTACATGCACGCATTTGGCATATGCACCTTCTTCTTAGGTGGAAGCCTCCTTGCAATCCTAGTTGCATCTCTGTCTATGTTAATTTCCTTTTGTTTTCCTTTTTTCTTCTTTTTAGCTAGCATATCTTGGACAACCACACCTCTAACTTGATTTTTGTCACCTACTTGCCTATTTCTCAGTTGATAATCACTTTGGACCTGCATGATAGTTGCTTTAGTGAGAGATTTGATATCTTCATTAGATGGTTTTTCTCTCTTATATCTTTGTCTCATTTTCTCCTTGAGTTGATTAAAGTTTTTTTTTGATAATTCATATGAAACACCATGGTTGTCATGATTACTTACTGAAATAATTCCTCATCTTCATATACATCCAATTGATTAACATTAGTGTCCTCATATACTTGGTTACACCTTCATTATCTTGGAATTATTTGTCTTTTGCAAGTGTTGTAGCAACAACACACTTTGGTTGATCATGAAACAAGTAACATATGTCACACCAAAATGAATCTTTCTAAATATTTACATGATCCTTTCTCAAGGGAACAGGGGTGTGTTTCTCTTGGTACCCTTGGTTTGTAGTCCTTGGAACCACCTGTTTGTCATTGACTTGATGTCTTTTGGACCAATCATAATTGTAAGGTCTACCTTCATTGGAGTGTGTTGCAGTAGTGTTAGAGGACATACCTTTCTCATTCTTTGCAACCTTGTATGTGATATCCTTTGTGACCCTTATTAACTTGTCCAATTTGTCCTCAATAGTGAGGGGCTTACTATAAGTTATTGCACTTGTTTTTTTAAGTTTCACATCAACCCTCTTGTTATCTTTACCAAATTCTCTCATATTACTTTCTATTTGGATGGCCATGGAATAAGCTTCCCTCAATGTTTGAGGGTTCTTGTCTTGTGCACAGTAACCCAATTTTGAATTAAATGCTCCAGAATATAAAACAAGACACATAGGTTCATAAATGGACTCACCTAGGGAGGCATTTTTTTCTCATAGTCATAATAACTTTTTTGTTGAAATTAACTATTTCATTGACCCCTTTCCTTATGGTAGTTAGCTCATGGATTACAAATTTTGGATCCACTCTTTCTCCATATTGTAGTAAGAAAACTCTCATAAAATAATCCCCTGAATCTACGCTACTATTTGGAAGACTTTTATACCATTATTTTATACTTTCTTTCAATTACTATACAAAGATCTTCATCATGACATCTTCATCTTCTATCTCATATTCATCAGTAACATCAATGAAATGGCTCAATTGGTCCTCACCAATGATAGCACTGTTACCTTGGTATTTTGGAAATTTTCCTCTAATATCAGTTGGAATGAGATTAGGATAATTGGGAATGCCATAAAATTCTAATTGCCTATATCTTTCTAATCCTAGTGACAGCCTCATTGGAACAAATCTTTGAGCTTGTCTTCTAAGGTTGACACCCCAAAAAAAATTGCTACATTTTGGTGTTGGGGGTTTTGTTGATGTTGCTACAAATTATACACTTGTTGATTTAGAGTGGGGTGAACTATGTTTTGAGGTTGAACAACATTTTGATATTGATTTATTTGTTGAGTTCATTAAGCAAGTTGAGCTTGTCCCAATGTAATTTGTGCTTCTATTTCATGTTGCCTTTCTTTGAGGTGGTCAATAAGAGCAAGTTTTTAATTTGATTCTCTTTCTCTACACTCACTCTTTGATTGAGAATCTTGATATCTATTTCCCCTTAGATTCCTAAGATGTGGAGGTGGAGGAAAATTCCTATCTATATTTTATATATGTGGATTATGAGATGCATCTTTATTTCTGTGATATAAGAGGGATTCGCTGCACGCGGGTCTCTTTGTTCTCAAGAGATCACTAGCGAATGAACTACCCTTATACACCTCAACATAAGCAAGTTAATGAAACTAAAGAGAAGTATACCCAGCTGTGTTTCATAGAAA
The DNA here is from genome assembly GCA_007258455.2 of Sequoia sempervirens. NCBI lineage: Eukaryota > Viridiplantae > Streptophyta > Pinopsida > Cupressales > Cupressaceae > Sequoia > Sequoia sempervirens. The sequence goes on from VDFB02015955.1 coordinate 13,254, forward strand.
TCCACATTAGATCCTAAGAGAGTGAAACCCTAAGACTTCTGCCTTAGATGAGTGAGCTCTCGGCCAAAAGACAACAGCGTGGTTTCAGGATGCCAGTGCGGCGCGCTATCATCTAAAAGGCATGTTGGCATCCTAAGCAACAGAGAGCTTAGGAGCTCAAGCAGATGGAACCAGGTTTCACTTCTAAGCTCAAATCTAGGATGTACTAAACGAAATAACCAAACAAGAAGCCAAAAGTTATAACAAACACAAGGGGACTTGGAGAAAACTTACCTCTTACTAGACATTTGGGCCTTCATTCCAAGCTCCACTTTGCAACCTACACATAGAAGAATGAGGGGAAAAGGTTGGGGCTGTATAGGGGTCTGCCTCAGTTAGACCCTCGTTTTGGTGTTCCCACCTCCACGGACAACCAAGTTGGAAAGGAGTGTAAACGAAGTAAAAAAAGTGTGTGGTGAAAGAAAAACTTGCTTCAGGAGTAGAACCTGCACCACAAGGTAGTAAGTAAACAAGTAGGAAAGGAAAGTGTGAGAGAGAGAGAGAGTTACCCATGGGCCTAGACCCTCTTCGAAGCACACAGACACACTGTTGAGTGCTTGCTTGAGATTTGCCGCTACTGGAAGGACCTTAGTCTGGCATGGCTTCACTTGTGAGAGTGTTGCTATCAAGGATGAAGAGAACTCAAAGATGGAGCAAATGGTAACAAAGCTTGAATGAATGACTTCCAACCCCAAATGAGAGCAAGGAAGGGTTTTTGATACATGCAAGGGTGGCAGAGTTGTTACATATGAAATCTGACTACTAGGATGTGTGGCGAGAGAGTCAAGATTCCAAATTCCCTATTTCAAACTCGAAAAACTACCAAGACACTAACGTGTCGCGTAGTCATTCAAAGCCTAGATTTTTTGGGAAATGTGTCATTAGGCTTTTGTTGTTATGCCACAAGTCCACATGGAGTCAGAATCGTGAAATTTTGACTCATGGTATTTCTGTCAATTAATGCTCTAAGGTGTCATAAATGCTAGGAAAAAATGCAAAAATGTGGAATTGCCCCTAGGTGCAATTCTGCGACATTACATTTTGCCCCCACTTTAGTGGGCTTGATTTTGAAAAAAATCAGCCTCACTAAAGTAGAGGAGAAAAATTTGAATTTTATGGATTTGTGCCTAGAAAAAAAGGCCTTAAAGGCCACCAAAGTCGAGCTAACTAGTATCGAAGGTGTCCCTAGCAACCAAGCTCAACAAACAACTACAAAATGGTTGTGAAAAATTGCTCAAGACTTTAACCTACAAAACTCAAATTTTGGATCAACCTTGAAAATCAGAAGAAGCTACAACATTAATGCAATAAATAGTGACACAATCGAATCCAGAAACTTCAAGCAATAAGTTTCATGGATTGTGGGAATTTGTTCTCTTTAATAGAAGCTACAACGGTGAGAAGAATGATCAAGAAAAAGTCGTTGATTAGGAAAAAAAAATATGATCGAGAGGTGATTATGCCCCCTCCTGAGTTTACCCCCAACTTGTTGGGGAGTTACTGTAAGCTCTAGGAAAAATGGGCCTCGAGGGGCCTATATATACCTAGGTAGGCCCTTAGAAGGGTCATTTTCACTATTCACCACGAGCAAATTGTTGACTTTTGTGAGAGAAAAGTTAGCAAAATGCCAAGCAAGAGGGGGTATGAAGCTCTGAGATTGAAGCAGTTGCGTGATGACATCGCCAAGGGTCATGAGGTGGACTAGGTAGGCCTATAGACCTCATTTTTCATGAATTTAAGCTTGTTTTTAGCATGTTTTTATTCGGTGAGGTGCATAGGCGTCCATTTTGGGCGCTCACATCCAAAATGTGCGTTGTTGTCCAGATTCTACGCCAAGGTCCCAAATTTGAGCTAGAATCTTGAGGATGCACTGTCATCCTCGAGGCATCCATGGTGGATAGGGACGCATGCCGACACACAAACGTCTATACGGTGTGCATAGGTCTTAAGAAATTTATTGTTTTCATAGTGAAAATTGATGTTCTGACTTAAAAATTCTTTCACTTTTGCATGAGTATCTGGAGATTTGTGAGCATCTGAGAGAGTGAGCTTTCTGACTCGTTCATGAGCAGATGGATTGTCTTACAGATGATGAGGTCACACACCTAAAGCAAGTTGGTATCTATCATGTGTTCACCATGCTAGAGATGTGCTATCATGAGCGAATGCTCACAACGTTGATGGAGCGGTGGGATGCCACCACGTCATCTTTCCAATTACCCAGTAAGGAGATGACTATCACACTCAAGGATGTCTATCAGATCCTCAAACTACCCATCTGCGGACAACAGGTGGCCCTAGATGATACCCAATTAGCATGAGAGTGGATGGAGGGAGTCCTCTACTACTCGGGACGGATGGGCGACAACGACGGCATGGGCCACATCTACACGCATTGTTACAACCAGGTGAGGACCACAACACTATTGTTGCACCGGGTGATGGTCGTGACCATTGCTTTTTAGATCACGATGGACAGGCGAGGCTCGTACCTACACAGGGGCATTGTCCACATGATCAGGGAGATGGTAGGGTGCATGACAGTTTTTTCTGTGGGGCGCAGCATGCTAGCGCACCTCTACCAAGGGCTAGGCCGATACATCCACTACGAGTACCATAGCCTTACTGTGTGTACGCTTTTGTAGGTGCGGGCCTTCGCCCACATCATGTGCACTAGGTCGATCGGTTTTCCCCTGCGACAGCCATATCACATCCCCATGGCCCACTGGTACGATAAGATAGGCCAGTGGAGATTTGGCGATTTATTGTTTTGGCAGCTATAATCTGATATGCTTACTGTTAATGGGGTCAGATGGAGACCTTATTGATTTTTTAGATTCGTGGATAATAGCAAGTACTTGAGGAACCTACAACGAGACCATTTTTTGGTAGGTCACAATGATTATATTATAGTACCATACTACTGGAGTTGGGTCATGCAACAACATGGCCACCCACAGACAATTCCACTAGATGTGCCCACATATACTAGGGCCTACAGGAGCACAGTGAGACCCAGGGATCGCCCCCGCCCCACCATCACCAATTTTGTTCCTTCTAATGATGATGAGCCCAACCACGATCTACTACCCATAGTGACGACAGATAATGTCGGGGTTGCTACAAATTTTACATGATGATGGGAGAGGCATTGTCCTACTCTTGTGTTCGACAAGGGTGCCCCAAGAGGGGATCCTGGTCCATAGGGGGACTTGCCACCCCCACCCCCATAGGATAGATGGAGAGGGTGGCAGTAGGCCAAGGAGGAGGAGGAGAGGCCGCAGGAGGAGGAGGCGGCACCTCAGAGACCGAGGTGGTGGAGGAGGTAAGATCCCCCAGTAGCTACCCCTGTCTCGTCGACACCACCAACTCCTATGGTTATAGCGGTGGCGGCCTTGGTATCACCGGGAGCGACCACCGATGTTAGCGACACAGGTTCTAGCACCACTCCTCACCCTGACCCCACATGGCAGCCAGGGGACCTAGGTATACAGAGCACATTGTTTATGTTTTCATACTTCTAGTTTCCTTTGTTTATGATTATATACATATTCCATGTGACACTGATTTCTCTTTTTTCCTCTGTGGTTGTAGAGGATGCACAAGGATGGACTGGGCTGATAGCTCAGTGTATTTCAAAGGTATCCCCTGACGTGCCAATCCAGGGGATGGTCCCCAAGGCTTTCTAGTTGGTGTCTGTGGGATGACATGCCCCCACTTTTGAGTTGGTAGCACACCTGAGGACCGCCTATAAGGAGCGAGGTGCAGAGATCATCCAGGTGATTGTAAAGCTCACTACTATTCAGGGACAACATGACCAACTATCAGGGGAGCTGCGAACAATGCTCAATAAGTGAGATGTGGTAGTGACGGTAGCACACTACACAGATGTCCATGCGCCACACAGTTGTCCAAAGCCTAGATTTTCGAGAAACATGTCATTAGGCTTTTGTTGCTTTGCCACAAGTCTGCATGGAGTCAGAATCATGAAATTCTAACTCATGGGATTTTTGTCATTAATCCTCTAAGGTGTCATAAATGCTAGAAAAAATGCAAAAATGTGGAATTGCCCCTAGGTGCAATTCTACAACATTACAATTTCTTACATCAATATATGTCTCCTTTCTAGGTCTACCAAAATCACACCTAAAGGTTCTCCTATTAGTTTTTATCCTATTATCAATTGAATCATTTGATGTATATCAATCATACTATTTTGATGCACCCCAACTATTTGAATTACCAACTTTTTTAACATTTGAATAATTATGTAAACATGAAATACCTAGATTATTAACCTTCCATTATTCTTGTCACCTCCTTACATTAGAGGAAGTTACATCAAGCATTTCTTAAACTTCAAATTGTTGATCCTTTTCCATTCTTTCATCTTCTATAGTCTTCCAAGGTTGACAAATTTGTCACTCCTTAAAAGGAGAAATCAATTTAGATCACCAAATAATTGCTTATACTAACCAAGTTCCAAGATTACCCTAGCTACATTGTGGTTACTTGTTAACTTTGGTCTTCATGTTGATTCTTGATTTAAATGAGTCCCCAACAACAACACCAATTTGTTTCCCATATGAGTTGTAGACCACAAATACCTAAGGTTTGATAATCCCTTGAGTGTCAAGGGTGTTAAACCTAGGAATATTATCACAAACCTATATTTAGGTTGCACAACTTAGGACTGATTATTAAGGTGGGTAAGGCCTCCTTCACTTTTGGCTCTATAATACCAACATGGGGTTTCCTTGAGGTGTTGGATTGGTTAATGAAATTATGACTGAGCACTTTCTTAAAACACACTATACCCACTACATAGTGTATCCCAATATTGGTGTCACAACATACCTATATGCTAGTTTAGATATGCAAGGCTCAAAACCTTATTAGACAAATTATTTTCCATATAATTTTTTGAGAATGTGTTCTATTATAACCCCTTATGTTATTATATACGTTCAGACATGGTAATTGGAACAAACACACAAAGAAAATTGAAAATATGTGTAAATTGATGTATTTTGAGTCTGTTAAGGATGATGGGGAGAGAAAACCAATAACATACCAATGTTTCTTTATCCATTGGGGAAAAAGTCTCTAAATTTAATCAAATATGTAACAACTAAAACCAAGGTAATGTCCTAATCAGGACACCACAAAAGACTATGCCTTTAAAAATGCACAAACAAGCTAGGCTCTACATATACATTTAGAAAGCAATAAATGGTTGTAGAATATTTTAAGCGAGTCTATTTATTAATCCATGAAAATTCCCACACGCTTCCTTTATTATGTTGAAAATATACCTTAGAAAGGCTTTGCAAGGATTTTATAGACTTCTAGTTGACTAAATAAACAACATAGATCTAGAAATGTATACCATACACAAGGAGACACTCAACTTAGGTTTATTATACCTTTAATCATTCGATATTCTAGGTTTACAAGATGTTATTATAGATTTGGGATAATAGTAGATCATTACAATACAAAAAATGCACTACCCAAAACTAGAATTTGAAACCCTAGGGCATTCTTTGAGTATTTTCTTTTGTTGTGGGTTTTGTAACAACTACTCTCTCATCTTAGTGTTATTCTAGATTTTATTCTCATCTCCTCTCATATCCTCTTTTAAAGTATCAACCAAGGTAGATATACCCATGACTAGATGGTGTGTGAAATTTCAAAGGGCCATGTTGCACAACAAAACCCTAACTGTGAGAAAAACCAACACTTAAGCAACAAGTGTCCTCATTAATCATGCATTTGATGTCCACCATATATACACATTAATTATTCATGGGTTTGAGTGTGAGACTGAGTGAAATCACCCAAAAAATTATCAAAATCACATCTTGGAGGTGTTACCTGATAAAAAAAGTGGTCTACAAATCATAAATGAAGTATGGGTATTGCAATTCCTTTGGATCCATGCCAACATTCATTAAATTCCATTATGCAATTTTTCTAGATTGAGATTTGAGTAGTTGTAGTGGTGGTTGCACAATAATTGTGTTGCAAGAGGAGCCATCCATTCATTCTATTTTTTTGTGAAAATAGACCCCTATGTGAACCTTGTAGGAAATTAACTATCATGTGCATATACAAGAATCAATTCTTTATCTTTGCCACACAAGTCTTCATTTCTTTTTCTTAGTTGTTAGGGCTTAGAGGGGTAGTAGGAACTTACCAAAGGTTTCAAAAATTCTAGGAACCATCAAAATCACTGACTCACTATGTTTACCTTTATTCTTAACCTTTCCCTTTGTCTTTTTACTTTACCATTATTTGTCGTTTCTATTGTGACTTATGGTTCCATTGGGAACTACTCAAGGGTTCCCATGGTTCTAAGAACCATGAGAAGCTCTGATGCTTCACTTTTCCCTTTATGTAGAAAATCAACCATCAAGTAAACATGCAGGGATCATACCTCCATGTGAACATGTCCATCTTATGCCTTTCATCTATCCTCCCTCTCCATTTATATCTTCATCATCCTTATCTTCTCTCATCTATCCTTATATATTCCCTCCTTTCATCTTTCATCCTTTAGTCCTTCCATCCACTTCGAGAGCACACTCATGTTCTTTGAACCCCCATGTCCTCTCGAGGGGGCATACCTAACTCCCACCCTTTTAGTGACTAGTGCACCATGCCACTAGTCCTTATCTCTTTCCTATCCACTGTGTTTTATTCTTCTTTGAAATGATGTTACTTCTCTTAGTCGTAACATCATCTCAAAAAGGGGTAAAATGTAGACACCTAAAATTTGACCTTACCTAACCACACCTAATTTTAGCCTATCCTAAGCTATTAATTAAATAAATATTTATTATTTATTTAATTAAGTTATCTCGTCACCTTTATCCCCTATTTTAATTAAATAAATTTTATATTTATTTAATTAAGGCTTACCTTTATCCCCAAATCCTCCAACTAAATTAATTAATTTAGGCTAATTAATCCCCACCACCTTTTCCTCCATTATTTAATTCCACTTTATCCCTCAACCCATGTCCATTTAATTACATTCATTGATTCTATTCATATGGATGATAAGCTAAACTTTCCATCATGTGACAAGTGTCCCTAGATCACATGTCCAACTAAGACCTTGTCTAGACACTTCCCAAAAGTCAAACTAACTTTCCATCTCATCCATTCATTTCAATCCCACCTCTTAATCCTAACCATCCACATAAGGATGTTGCCCTATTGAAAATCCTAAACCTAGCCCTTATCCCTCATGTGACACTTGTTACATGACTACAACCTTTGATCCAAACCCTAATCCTCATTCAATCCTAGCCATCCATTAACCAATGCATCTTTCCCCTTGGTTTCTCTCATTGAAATTTTATAAATGGGAGGTGTGTACATCTAAAATTGGTCTGAAGAAAATTAATTAAATACTAGTTATTTAATTAATAAAATCTTTATTTCCTCTACTTATAAATAAATTGCAAATTTTTTTTATATAGTTCGTATTTCTTAATTCTTCCTATCTAAACCACTTTCTTCATAATTTAATTAAATAAACAAATTCAAAAAAAAAAATTTATTTGATTAATTCCCTCCAATTAAATTCAAAATTTTAATTCAAATTTAGTCGCATTTCTCCATATTTTCTAAGTTCCTTCCACCTCACCATGTGTCACATGAAATTAATTATTTCTAATTTCTAAATGGGCATTTATCCTCAACAATTTTAACAACTTCAAAGACGCATGGCTTCTCCTTTCCACTTATTCCCTTCTACACTTGGCAAGTTTGTTCTATTAAAGGGAACAACTTCCCTGATTCTCTCTAACCTCTTCGCTTCTCACCGTTGATCTCTCCAGACTGAATCTTGATCGTCCATTGCTACCACATCACTTGATGCCTTTGTGAAATCTATAAATAGAGGCTCATTTATAGCTTTTAATATAGTGAGCATAGCATAAATCTACTCTGCATAAATGTTTTCAGTATTAGTGAGCTTAGCATTTGCATTTTAGCTTAGAATTTAGCGTTTGATTTCAAGTAGTGTTATAATGGCAATTTCATTTCTAGGAACTTAATTTGTTGCATTATCATTACAGCATATCCATTAGCTTAGCATTTTATCATTGCATCATTTAGCATCATTCTGTATACAACATCATATCATTCAACACATCATTTAGCATATCATTCATCAAATTCATCAATCATGTAGATGTAGGTATAGTTTCCTGCATTTTAGTCAATGGCTTCTTGTTTCTCAAGTTGCCATCCCAATAGTCTAGTGCATACCTAAAATCTGAGAGCACTAATACATGATCCTTAAGAATAGAGGACGATGGAACTTTGAGGAATCGCTTTATCAATTGTTTTGTTAAATTTGATTTCCTTAATATAACATGTTGCATCGATTATGTGGTTTGAATTGATTATTTTGATTCCCATATTTTACTCACATATAAATTGGCACCCACCGTGGGGATGGACCCCTATTATTTTAACATTTTCTAGAAAGGGTGCTTACAGGTTTGGATGTGAATTCTTTTGGCATAACCGCAAATTCTTCTGGCACACCCGAAACATTTTCCGGTGCATACACTAATTGTTACGATGCAACCATGAGTTCTTTCGGCGTATCCAAGCCATTCATCAGCGCACCAAGGGGTTTCTATAGCACATTCATTACTTTTTGTAGTGCATTCATTGTTTTCTATAGTGCATTCACTACATTTTTTGGCACATCTACCTTTTTAGCGCATTGAATTACTGTAATGGTGCATTTAATTTTCATTGCAAAATTTTTTAGATTTTAAAAACTAATGAATGTTTTTCTGCTATGTAGGTTTCATAAATGTTGTCAGACTCTACCAAAACCATTGAACACTGTCAAAGAACATTTATTCAAAACTACTAATAACTTTGATGTAGGGGCTAGGATTTGATTTATTTCCTTTTGGTTAATTTAGGAATCTAGATTAATTAGGAGGGAAAGAACACCATGTTTTATGTGCTTGATGAATGGTAGGCATATGCTCTCCCCTTAACTGGGTGACCAAAAATCTAGACCCATTCATTTTTATTTTATTCTATCCTTAGAGGGCCTGCCTTATGGGAAAAAGTAATCACCCAAGGCTAAGCCCAAGCGACTTCCACCCAGTATATAAGTGTGGGTACTTGAGGAAAGTTCAAGTATCATGAGGATTGTTCTAACAAGAAGGCCAACAATGGTCTCTTGCCGTATGGATGATCCCCCATGAACAAAATGCCTATCCTAGAACCCTTTGTGATAGCAAGCCAAAATCCTATTCTATTTACTGGCGGAGAAGGTCTAACCTTTGAAGTCATCCCACATTTTTGCAGCTTTTAGTAGAGATGAGAAGTATGCCATGGGAGATTCATGGGTATTGAAGCTTCGTTGACCCAAGAAGTGAGTGTCGTGGAGGGGAGCCAGTGTGGTCAAGCTTCTAATCATCTGCTAAAAGTAGGTGTAGCTGGAGTAAAATCCAAGTGGGAATCCAGTAAATATTGTCTTGCACAACCTTAAGAATTGCACATGTTTGATGTGTTTTACCAATGTGTGTTTAAATAAATGTCAAGAAAAACATCACACAATGGAAGTGAAAGCCTTGATTCAGAAAACATCCTTTGGAACAACCAATTCTCTGACTGGAAAATTAGAAAAATCAAACAAATTTGCAAGAAACTGTGACATTTTCCCAATTCAGCGCATCCACTGCTTATTCTAGCACATCTACACCATTCTATGGCACATCCATCTGTTGTTATAGCACATAAACCATATCTACCAGCGCATTCATTACATTTTGTAGCACATTCACCCATTATTGTAGCGCATCTAACCCATACCTTAGCATATTCGAGCTATTTTGTAGTGCATCCAATCAATCCTGTAATGCATACAAGACATTCAGTGGCACATCCAACAAATTCTATAGTGCATACACCTTTTAGTGCATACACTGACTGTTATAGTGCATCCACTAGATTTATAACCAAAAAGCTAAATTTGACCCCCTATCCGACAATTTGAACCCAATTTTAGGGATCTTTTCCATAGAGAAGTTCATTTCTTATCCCAACATTGCTTTAAACTTGGAAAAATAGAATTTACAAGTGAAATAATTTACCTAAACTTTGATCAAACATCCAAAAGTGCCCAACCATCAAACCAAAATTTGATCATCAAGTTGAGTTTCACCATCAGGATTTGTCATCCTTCATCCTAAAACAACACACTTTACATCAAATTTTATTACCTTAGTCCCATCAATAAAATTCATCATTCTATTCGACCTAGGTATCCCTTTGGCACTCCTAAACAACGATCAAAATTTAGCAAACCTTCATCACTTGCATGCCCATTTTAACAAGATCCCAAAAGCAAAAACTTAAGGAGAAGGAACTTGAACCTCAAAACACCATGGGTGAACCAGAAGAAAACCCTTTCCACAAAATCCGTCAAAATGAAATAGAAGAAATAACAGAGGAAGAAATAGAACAAGCAAACCAAGATCCCAAATTTCACAAATTCCTAGAGAGGATCTTTGAAAAAGACAAAGAAAAATACCTTTTAATGTTAGCAAACCAAGGGGTCAAGTTACTGAGTGATTTTGATGTCAACAAATTGAAAGAAACACTAAAGAAACTGAAATTGAAACACCAAATGCAGATCAAATGGCTGCCCTAACACATCAAATGAAGAACCTTCAACAACAATTACAAGACATGCAAAGAGGGACTACCAAAAGATATTTGTTACAAGATATTTTTCCCCGCCCTTTTGATAGGAATTTGAACATGATACCATTCCCACCGAATTGTGACCTCCCAAAATATGACAAATATAATGGAAAATCTGACCCCATAGATCATGTGAGGGAATTTCAAACCACGAGTCCTAAGTTTGCACACGAAGACACCTACTTGATGAGACTTTTTCCTCGCAACTTGGGAGGCCATTGTATGGAATGGTTTTTGAAACTACCACCAGGCATAAGATCTTTTGAAGAACTTGTCAACAAATTTATCACTCAATATTCATATAGCATTTCACATGAGATAACCATGAAGGATCTTTGCAACCAAACAGAAACAAGGAGAATCCTTTCTCATATTCTTAGAAAGATGGAGAAGGTTATTGATGAGCCTAGTTTTTGGTCCAATTTTGGGTAGAATCTATAGTTTATTTACTGGCAATTGTCATGGACTTTGATGTTAAATGTTGATATTTTCATAATGTTTCCCTCAAACCATAGACATTGGGCTTAAATCCTATCTCTGCAAGTTTTGATGACATTGGCATATTATGTGAATTATCTATATTGATTTTGCATGTGGTTAATGAATGTTCCTTAAGGTGGTTATAGATATACAGTTATTGTGTGTACTGACATTGCCATGCAAATTTAATTTAAGGATGCTAAGTTGAGGAAGACACCGTCGGCTAGGCATGCACCATAACATCTAGCAAAGGAATCGCTCAAGGTTAAAGGAGGTCGACGGCAGAAGATTCCTCATGCAATCGAATGTAACCGCCTTGTAGTGGACTTTAATGATTGAGTAGACGTGGGCGTTACTATTGTGCTAAATCTGCATTTGGACCTGCATGTCTGACCATATTCCATGCACGCGTAACCGTCGCCACTCCACTTTCTCAGTTTTCCCTAAATGGCATCCTCCCAGTCGTGGAGTTGACTGCCTTGTTTAGCTGATAGTATAAATAAAGATATGATGCTCCTTCCTCAGGAGGTTGCATGATTTGATATTGTATTTGCACTCTCAATTTTTCAGTAATACAGATACATTACTCTTTTGTACTCATGATTTACAGTGAATAAAATAAAGTTTTGAGTTTGAGCATCTGAGTTCTCATTAGTTTTAGAGGATACTTATCCAAGGGGGCCCACTTGGTGAGTAATCTGTCTTATTAGTTTAGTATTACTTGTTTTTTAGTAATTAGTTAGAAATTTGGCACCGACTGTTCCTGCAACCACTAGAATTTCATTCTATGACTGTTCCTGTAGCCAAAGCAGACATAGTAGTGCCCTATTTGTTGCTCAAATTTTCATTACTATTCTACATTTTAGTTTGATGTAGTTGTTGATTGATGATTGGCATTTATGGTATTGACATTCATAGTCAATTCTAACATGGTATCAAAGTGGGTTGGGTGCCATTGGAGAGTCCTTTTTTGAAGAGAGATACCAGATTTGGGGGTGTTCCATTTTTGGATCTTTATTGCAAGTTCATATCAGAGCTTGTTGGTGAAAATATAAGCTTACCATTGCATCTAGAAGGTTCGAGAAAGTCAAATTTTCCTTATGTTTCATCCAACTCAGACATATGAGGCCAAATCTATGAGGGTTTAAAGCTGAAGAGTGGTTGCCAGATCCAGAAGGTAGCTACAATTTTGGAGCATTTTGGGTCAAATGCGACCTTGCCATCATGTCCAGAAGGGCCAAAAACCCTAAGATTGACTGTCAAATCATCCAAATCGAAGCAGTTGTCCGGTGAGGCAAAAAAAAAATTCTCAAGGAGTCGTGCGGCCCCCATGTCGCCATCATTACAACGTTAGTATGATCTTTTGAAAAATAAAATATTTTATTATTTGGAAATTTTTTGAAAATTTTTATATAGCAATCGCTATATTATTTTTCAAAAAATTGTATTCAAAAATTTAAAAAAAAAACATTCAAAAGTTTGTAGTTTTTTTGTTTTGTTTTAAATACACTGCAGAGTACTTGCAATCGCAAGTACACGTAGGTACGAAGTGACCGACGAAGGCCACATGGTGTATTGTCGTGGCCCTCGCGGGCTTGCTTTTCACCACCGGCGACATTGAATAGACCCGTCGGTCTCAAAAAATCCAATGACCAGTTTACATAAAATTTGACATCCTTCAACAATCAGCAGGCTCTAAAAGAAATTCAGGCCATCACATATTCCGGCAATGGGCATTTCAAAATCTAGTGAAAAAAGATTCTAACAATTTAGAACATTCTAGTGTGTGAATATTCCTCTGAGATTCTGTTGATTTGGGCCAACTAGCGATGGGCAAGTGCACGTCAATTTTAAGCTCTAATTTCTACGAATATTCTGCCAACCGAGGAGAATATTCTTTTTTGACGCCTGGCAGGATGTCAAGTTTATTTCAATGCTTTGCTGACATCATCTTGCGTCAGTGTGACGTCAACAGATTTAAAAAAAAAAATCCCCCTTCACCATTTGCATTTTCATTTTGGAAGGCGAACTTTGAAGCTTCATATCTTGCTCATTTTGACTCCTTTTTTCAAGCAATTTTTTTTTATTTGGGCTAATTTTTCGTGGTCTACATGGTGGTGAAATCAGTTTTTTGTTTTTGTGCCTAGTTTTTATAGAAATTTCAGATTCTCATAGGTGTTGTTGCTTTGTCCTGATTTTGGCAACTCTGGGAGTCATATCTTGCTCCTACGATAACATTTTTGGGTGCAGTTTTCTTTAAAAGTGCATGATTTTCTGTGTACATTTCAGTGGTATAATCAAATTGATCTCATTTTGTACCAAAAAATTTACTTGATTTTGTGGCCAAATTTGGCATTTGTATGTACCAAGATCAAAGACCACTTAGCTTTTTTTGGCAAGTGGCAACTGTAAACACACTACTCATAAAGTGCCAAATCAGATATTACTTGGGGGGGTTTCATGATTGAGTGATTTGGGGGGTGTAATCTTGTAGTGGTTGTTTGCATTCTTTTTCTTGGTTTGTGTTCTTGTAATGGGGAAATCTCAAATTGAACTCCTAACTCCACATAATTATGCTACATGGAGAAAATCAATATGGAACTATCTCATGATGAAAGGTCTAATAGGTCATCTAAAGGACACCATTCAAAAACCTACTGATGCTAAAGAATTAGCAAGGTAGGAGATTGATCATGAGAAAACACTTGGATGCATATGTTCATTAGTCTCATTTGATTTGCAATTTCATATTGAATCATGCAATACACCTAAAGAGGCATGGGAGAGTTTTGAAAAATTGTATGGTAAAACAGATAAGATTAGGGGATATCAGATTGATAATGATTTGATGAATCTTGATCCTAAAATTTTTGACCACATCCAAGACTCCATCTCCAAAATCAAGTAACTAAGAACACAATTGAAAGAATATAGTATTGAAAAAGAGGATTTACAATTGATTCTAAATGTGTTATCCAAGCTTGGTCCTAAGTATTCAGTGTTTGTTTCTGGCTTTCGTACCCATCAACTTTCTATAGGAGCATCATATGTTGATCCTAAGTTTGATGACATTGCAAATCTCCTAATCCAAGAGGAAGCTAAGTTAATGAACATGGGTCTAATCAAGTCTTCCAAGTCACGAGCATTGGTGGCTAGTGAGTCAAAGGGACAAAAAGAATCAAGGAATATTGATAAGAAGCTAAAGAAGAAAAAGAACAAGCCACATAAAGAATCCTCATCCTCATCCTCAAAAGGAGAATCGTCAAAGAAGGAGAGGCCTTTTTGTGCATTTTGCAAGAAGGATGGAAATGAAGAACACTATTGTTATAAGAAGGATATTGATCAGTTGAAGCATCTTCTCAAAAAGAATCACATTGATTTTCCTTCTAGAATGTCTGAATATTCATCTCCTTCTACTTCAAAATAGTCTAAAAAGGACAAAGGTCAAGCATCTACATTAGGAAACACAGGTCAAGCTCTTTGTGCTCTTTTAGGTCCAGGATCAAGGAGATGGCTTCTAGATTCAGGAGCATCTCATCATATGGCATCTTCACATACTATCTTCTCTTCATTTTAGCCTTGTATTATGTCTCCTATCTTGATGGGAAACAATACATACATGAGTGTAATTGGGAAGGGATCTATTAGTTTTGGGAACAACAGTTTCCAAGATGTCTTGTGTGTTCCTCATTTGACAAACAATATTATTTCCATAGATCAGATTACACATGGTGGAGATGGGAGAACTGTGGATTTCACTCTTGATTCAGTCATCATTTGAGACTTGGAGAGTAGAGAGATCATTGCTACCGGGGTGGTTGATCATTCATCTCGATTGTATACCTTTGCAAATTTTGCTTTTGATGCTGACACTGTTCCTACAGTTGTTGATCACATTTCTAGCATGAACCATGATTCAAAGGAGACATTTGGCTTTTTGAACTTGGGAGTTCTCACATCAGATCCAGTTCTTGAGCCATCCATTTCATCTCCTCCACCTACTATTGCAATTGATGATGCTTGTGATTCCATAGTTTGGGTTCCTTGTGATTTAGTACAACAGGATATACATTGTCTTTTAGATTTGTCTACTTTGGATGGCTTCTTGACAAGTATTTTAGACTTGTTTGTGGAGTTTCATCTTGCATATTTGGAGGAAATCATCGATAGCATTCATCTTCTCTTTGATGGAGAAAATCCTTCTTCAGTTGTTGTGAGGGATCACCTTGACCCTCTTATTCATTCTCTACATGATCATTCTTCACAAATTGGCATGAGTGTGGATACTTTTGGACAATATTTGGAGGAGGCTTCTTTGTCTTCAGAGGGGATATCACTGTCTTTGGATCATGTTCCATATTCATCTCTACTAGATGTTGGATTTTCCTCTTCAGCAGTGTGGCCTAGAACACCTGTTTGGAGTGTGTCATCTTTTTCCATCGACATGGAGACACTTGAGGATGCTTCAGAGACATCATACATCATCCATATTCTTGACATCCTACATACATCCATGGTTTTGTTTCTTCCTAAGGGGAGGAACGTTGTTCGACGAGATTGGATCATCTTCAACATTCAATGTCGAGCTTCTACCATTCTTGCGGGAGACTCAACATTGAGGGGGGGTTGCCTTATCTCTCTTCTACTTCTCTCCTATGGTGGGGTATTTTTCCTCACATGGGGTTTTTACCTTCTCATTCATCATCGAGAGTATTTCATATTTCTTTTTTGTATTTCATCTCTCTTTTGGGGAGGAGTTTTATTCCACTGGGTTTTCTCCTTTTCTCTGTTTGTGAGAGATTTCATTGTCATTGAATTCAATATGTACATGCGTACCTAACATGGCCTAGTAGCCAGGACCCATTCTTTCATTTTTATGCCATTTGCATAATAATCAGTTACTCCCTAAGTTGCACTTAATTGGGGTGTTGGTGTAAATAAAGTCTTGTACCTATTTAATTCATTACTAAGGGACTTATTTACACATGTTAAGTTTACTTAGGTCATAGGAAGGAATCTTTCTAGAAGATGTTAGTTGTCATTAGTTGTTATCTATCTTTTGACAACTACTACATGTGAACCTAGGTAGTTGTGATTAGTTGTCTCATGTTATATGATTAAGACACTTGTCATAATCCTATGACATCTTGCATCTCACCTTGGCTATATAACCAAGGGGTCTCTCTCATTGTAAAAACATCTCATATCATTGAATAATATTAATAATAATATAGTTTATTCTTGTCATATTCATTTCTCTCTCTTTTTTTGCTTTCCATTTGGTCTCAAGATCTTGGAAGCCATATCCAATTCTAACACTTCTAAGCAATTTACTTTCAACATTGTAAGTTCCTTGGCTGTAGAATGAAATAACTACTTTGAGTTCCTAGTGCACATACTGTGCTGACCCATTTCAAGTTCATGTCCCTGGGTTGACAAGTTAAATGCACCTTCATGATGATTTAAATAGCTATTCAGGTTAGATGTCCAATCTCTAAATCATGGTTGTAAGGGTTTAGTTATTAAATCATTGTAGGAGACCAACATTTTTGGCGTCGTTGTTGGGGATGGTGTCAAACTAGGGATTATTTTGGAGTCATTGGTAGTTTTTCTTGCTGTAATGTTTCTAGAAGTTGTTCTTAGTATATCCTCATTTAGGAAGTAATGACCCCCTTATTCTTTACCAATTCTTTGTGTGAGTTGGCTGATACTGAGTGATACTACATGCATAGAGGAAGGAGAAGGGATGCTTATGGGAGATTCCTTCCTAACAATCCTAATCCATTCCAGCTAGTTAAATATCAAAACCTACCAAGAGAAGAAGAAGAAGATCCACACCCCTTTGCTGATGCATTTCCTGATCTGACTAGCTCTGGAGTCTCCTCTGAAGACCAAAATTAGCTTGAGAACCCCTTTGCTTTAGAACTACATCAAGCAGGCATGGGTGATGCAAATAGGAATAAACCTAACCAACTAAGTTTTCCTTTCCCCATTTCCCATCAGAATGAAGTTGACAACATCAAGAACATCCCTACTTCAACACTCCCCAAGTTTTATGGACTTGTCACAGAAGATCCTGATACCTTTTTATTTGAGTTTGACATACTCTGCGGGAGTTATGATTATACTACTGATGCCCATAGGCTTAAGCTATTCCCTACCACTCTGAAAGAGGTTGCATTAAGATGGTTCATGAGCCTAGGAAAAGATACTGTGGAAACTTGGGAAGACATGAAGACAAAATTCTTTGAGAAATACAAGGAATATTGCAGGGGCAATGACATAAGAGGAGGTGACATTTTTAGGATGCAACAAAAGGAAGATGAGAGCCTACAAGATTACATTGCAAGGTTTTTGTTTTGCCTACAAAAATCTCCACACCATACGCTTAATGAAGACTCACAAAAGTTGCCTTTCCTGAGAGGAATCAATGATAGCTACACTAATGCCTTCGACCTCATGGGAGGAGGAGATATCTCCCAAGTTCCTTGGGAGGATATCAAGAAAATATGTCAGAACTACTTTAGGGAAGCTTCAAAGAAGGGGAGAGCTTACCAATCTTCCATGGGTAAGTCAACTACCAGTAGAGTTTCAAGAATGGAGATTACTCATTTGATTACAGGCTTCAAGCAAGACATTATAAATAATCTAGCTACTCAACTAGATACACTTCAGGCCAAGAAGAAGCAAGAGGAGGCAGAGGCAATGTTGACAGAGTATTGCCCCCACTACAGACAAAAGAAGAGGGACTATAGATGCAAGATGGTAGCTAACCTTGAAAACAAATAGATTCCACTTGAGTTTA
Source organism: Sequoia sempervirens (assembly GCA_007258455.2). NCBI lineage: Eukaryota > Viridiplantae > Streptophyta > Pinopsida > Cupressales > Cupressaceae > Sequoia > Sequoia sempervirens. Next base: position 31,330 of record VDFB02015955.1, read on the forward strand.
AGCCAATTCAGATTGAAGAAGACCAAGTCTACTATGTTGCACAAAGGAAACCTTGGGCTCCAAGACAAGGTATGCCACCGAATCTACTATCCTATGTTGGGCCATATTTTAATTCGTATTCATTTGGTAACTAATGGAAACCCCCATATCCATCTAGTTATGGAGGATATCCACCACAACCTTGGAGTAACCCTCCAAATGCTTGGCCTAATCATAAAATTTCTCTACCCTAGTGGTAACAACCTCAGGGGAATTGGCAACCATTTCAAGGGCATTGGCAGCCACCTCCAGGAAATTGGCAGCAAACAAATCAATGGAGAGGAGGACAACAATGGCCTACCAAGACAACCAGTTACATGCAACCACCTTCTCAACCCCAACAGTCTGCTATAATGCCTCCACCTGCTAATCCAAGCTCAAATGCTCCTAAACCTACTCAGCTACCAGCTCAACTCACACCCAATCCAAATAACAAACCATAGTAGCAGCCTGCATACAAGCTGCTGATTCAAATCAATTCCCTGCATATGTTGTGAGTGTAAGTGACATCCACTTGCATTCAAGAACTACTCTACTAGCCCCTTCCAAGCCCATTATCACTAAACTTCTCATGGAAGAGGAAGAGGAACCTCTGAATGATCTCATTCAACCAAGTGTACCTAAAAATCCTCAACCAGTCCAAGTCAAGCATACTGAACAAGAACCACCATTTCCTTAGAGATTGGAAGTTTCCAAGAAGAAGGAAGAAAAGGAGGATACAAATTTTGATATCTTGGATCAGCTGAAGCATATATGTGTCCAGATACCTCTATTTCATGCCATAAAGGATGTTCCAATCTACGACAAGGCAATCAAGGAAGCATGCCTCAAGAAGCTAGGTAGGAAAAAGAAGGACCCAACTATAGTTCATGTGGTGGGACAGCTAGCTGACATCATGATGGGAAAAGTGACTATCCCCAAGTATAATGACCCAGGTAGTCATGTGGTAGCAGTTGTTATAAATGGGGTCCAAGTAAAGAATGCTCTGATTGATTTAGGGGTAGCAATAAATGTAATAACCAAAGACATCCTGCAACAACTAAACATTGCAAGCATGAGATCTACTCCTACTATCCTACAGCTTGCTAATAGCTCCACTGTTAAGCCTGATGGTGTAGTGGAGGATCTTGTGGTAGTTTTAGACTCCTGGGAGTACCCAACAGACTTTATGATTCTTTCTCCTACAACTACACTAGGCAGGTATCCCATTATTCTTGGAAGGCCTTGGTTAACAACTGCATATGCATACATTGGATGTTGGTCAGGTGACATGACCATTTCAAATGGGAAAAACATGAAAATTTGTGTTCTTTATCCTCCTGCTCAGCCATCTCATGATGAAGATAATGCTATATGGCCACATGTTGGTGAAGAGGTCAAGGAAGTTAATTATGTGGTGCACCTTATGATGCTAGGCAGAAACTCTTTTATGCAGCTCCAAGATGAGGATGAAGTATTGGATAACATCATTCAGAACCATTGTGAAGTGGATGAAGCATCATTCTATTACTCCAGTCAAGATACTTTTGCCTGCTCTTCCTACAACCATTGTTCCTGCAAATGTTCTTCTTATAGCCACTGTTCTTGCAGATAGACTTCCTGCAGCAACAGGTACGTTCCATACATTGCTGCCATATGAACTAAAGGTACCATGTGTTAATGAAACAACCATGATAGAGTTAACTACACAAGTATAGGTGTTAGAAGGAAAATATCTGAATGTTAATAGTAAATTAAGTGGAGAACAACAACTATTATTGGAAAGCTTATTAAGGACCCATCGTCATGCATTTGTATGGGATTATCATGATATGAAGGGATTGGACCCTAAACTTTGTACACATAGAATTTACATCAGAGATGATTGCACCCCAGTAAGACAACCACAAAGAAGAATTAACCCTACACTAAGAGAAATTGTAAAAGGGGAACTGCAAAAATTACTAGATGCAAGATTTATCTACCCCATTTCAGATAGTCAGTGGGTATCTCCATTAGTGATTGTTCCCAAGAAAGAAGGGAAATGGCGAGTTTGTGTTGATTATAGGGAATTTAATGCTGCCACCAAGAAGGACCACTTTCCCTTACCCTTCATTGATCAAGTTTTGGACACGGTTGCAGGAAAGTAATAATTTTCTTTTCTAGATGGATTCAACGACTACGAAGAGATCCAAATTGCACCAAAGGACCAGGAGAAGACCACATTTACCTATCCATGGGGGACCTATGCCTATTCGGTACTCCCATTTGGCATATGCAATGCACCTACAACTTTTCAAAGGGCAGTCATTAGCATATTCTCAAACATTTCTCATGATTGCATGGAAATTTATATGGATGACTTTACCACTTATTGTGTTGATTTTGGAGAGTCTTATAGAGATATGAAGACAAAAACTTGTTCTTAAATAGTGAAAAGTGCTTCATGATGATGCAGGAAGGTGTAGTTCTTGGCCACTACATCTCCCACAAGGGAATTCAAGTAGATCCTGCAAAGATTGAGGTAATCACAAATCTGCCCACACTTGCAAAACAGAAGGATGTTAGGAGTTTCTTGGGTCATGCAGGATATTATAGGCATTTCATCAAGGATTTCAATAAGGTAGCAACAATGTTGTATACTCTTCTCACTAAAGATGTTGAATTTCAATGGACTGAAGCCTATGACAAGGCATTTTCTGTCTTGAAGGTAGCTTTGACTCATGCTCCTGTACTCAAAGGACCTAATTGGGAACTTCCTTTCCACATCCATACCGATGCATCAGATTATGCCATAGGAGCAGTCTTAGGACAAAAAGAAGGAGCTATTGAAAATTCCATTTACTTTGTCAGCAAAAAAATACAAGGAGCTGAATTCAATTATACAGTGACAGAGAAAGAAATGCTGGCAGTAATCTATGCACTAAAAAAATTCAGACATTACATAACAAGCTACCAAATCTTTGTGCACACTGATCATGCAGCCATTAGATATCTCATGAATAAACCTTTGATCACAGGTCGGTTGGCAAGATGGTTATTGTTGATGCAAGAGTTTGATATAACCATTGTGGATAAGCCAGGGAAGGCCAATGTTGTTGCAAATTTTCTTTCAAGGTTGACTACTATTATGCCTTGCATAACCACCCCATTTTATTCTGGAACAAAATGGGTTCCCCTTTTCTTTTATTTTTTTCACCTTTGGTTGTCTGGTTTTGTCTTAAGAGTTCTCTTGCTTTCCTCCTAAGTCTGTCTTTCGTTCTGTCTAATCTAGTTCTGCCTCAGCCAGAGTTGGGTTTCTTTTTTTGAAAATTGAATCAAATGATGAAAAATGATATATTTTATATGTTTTTGAGGACTAATGGGGACATTTTTGTGTAGGATTAATTCATACACCCAATGATATCTCTCAATGAGTCTGTTAGAAAGCATACCTCAATTAGATTTGGCATAAAACTCCTAATGAAGAAAGTCGTTGAGACCCTCCTATTGTCTTGCCGACTAGCAATGTGGTTCTATTCATTTGAAATATAATGGTCGGCTAGACATTTTAATCACCATGGGTTTTCATATATCTCCCCGCTTGGGAAGAAGTCTCGCCGACCGTTGCACATATGGCTAGTGTCGTCGAAAGAAGGGTGTCATCGGGGAGAAGTCTTGCCGACACGGGAAGGTCTCAGAAAAAAGTTGTGGCTTCAGGGTAAGGTCTCACCGACAGGGTGAGGTCTCACCGAAGTAGGCTTGGTCTCGGTGTAACCTCTCGTCGACCAAGTGAAGTCTCCCCGAAATGGTCTGAGCTCGCCAAAAGATGAAGGGTTCGGTGTAGTGTCTTACCGACCCGATAGGGTCTCGCCTAAATGGAATGGTGGTCCCAGAATGAGCTCTCTCTGAAACAAGGTGGCTTCGATGAAAGGTCCTGTTGACATATGGAGGTCTTGCTGAAAGGTTATGCCTTTGGCATAAGGTCTGGCCGAAGGGGTGAAATCTCGGCGAAAAGGGGTGTCATTGGGGAGATGTCTGGCTAATGGTTGTTAGTCTCACTGAAGGGTTTGAGTTCAACATAAGGGGTTTGCTTTGGGGTAATGTCTCCTCAACATGCTGAAGTCTCGCCGAAGGTTATGCCTTCGGTGTAATATCCCGCTAACTATTGGAGGTCTTAGCGAAAGAAGGGTTCCTCGGGGAGAAGTCTTCCCGACTTGCCGGAGTCTCATCGAAAGGTGGGGGCTTTGATGTAACGTCTTGCTGACCGCCGGGAGTCTCGCAGAAAGAAGTTGCATTCAGAAAAAGGGAGTCTCATTGGTACAACCTTTGGCCAACAGGATGGGGTCTCCCTGAAATGAAATGAGCTCGCTAAAAGGAGGCATCATCGCTATGAGGTCTCGCTGAATGATCGTGGTCTCGCCGACAAAAGGGGTGCTCGGTGTGAAGTATTCCCGACTAGTGGTAGTCTCACTAAGATGCAAGGGTTCGAGCTCGGGAAGAATGGAAGGGGTCGGTGTAATATCTCACTGACCTGACAGTGTCTTTCCGAATGCGAATGTTTTGCCAACAGAGCAACGCAACGGTATAACTCTTGCACACTCGCTATGACCTCTGGCCGATAACGATTGTCTTGCAGATGGTTTTTGTGATATCGATATAAATTTTGCATTCGATATGAAGTCTCATCGACAGTTGTATGCTATGTCAATGCTGCTGTAGAGTATAATTGCATTGAGAAGACACGGCAAGTGTCTCACCGACATGCGATTCCGTTTGAGTAGCCTTTAACCGCCTGGAAAGCCTAAGTGGCATGCGTTCAACCAATAAAAGGGAACTAAAGGTGAACCATTGGTAGTTTGACTGATTGACTACCCCTATGAAGAAGATCAAAAAAACATAAACAACATGGACTTACTCTAAGATCAAAAGTGATGGAGCAGCTCGGTGAACAATGGTGTGGAGATCTAATGGGAAAATTTGATGTTGTTTCTATAAGGGGTCAACTTGCAAAAGGATCTGGAGCAGGAAGAAATCCAAAAGGAAGAAAAGGCCATGAGTCTCAGTGACTGCTGGGATCTCTACTGGAAAAAGGTAGATCGATATTAATGACTATACTCCAGGGCATTCAAAGCAGCTACGATGAAGCTCTCGAGGGTGGACATGGAGGCCAGAAGTTAATGTTGTGGTTGTAAAAGATCTGAAGGCTTCTCCTGAGGGCGATCCTTCACTGACATGGACAGTAGGGATGCACATTGAATGCAACATTAACTTCATTCCAAAAAGATCTGAGGGCTGACACTTCTAAAGTGGGATATTTTTGTAAACCCTAAAACAGGGGCCAGCGCATTCTTTTTGGGCACGTTCTGTATATATGGCATTTTTGCCTCTTTTTTAAAGGGATTTTTAAGAAGGATATTTTTTCCAGAGTACGAGCAATAGTAGAAGAAAAAATGAGATACATAGAAAGAGAGACAAGTAAGAACAATAGGATTTTTCTAAGAGGTAGAGAAACTTAAGAGTAGCAATAAAGTAGGAGTTAGATTCGACAGAAGGCAGTAATTTATCTTTCAAGTTTTCTTAGTGTAGATGGAAACAATCTAAAGACATAGGTTTTCTGTACACTGGTGATTGTGCCAGATTTATAAATGTTGCTTATCTGTTTCACCAACAGTAGAAGCAACCAGATTTAAATCTACTTCATATTGTGTTTCAGAATGGTATTTGTCTTGGGTTAATCATTCGATTTGAGAAGCTTTCAATGAATGAAATCTTATTTTATGTTTTGTCTAAATAGTGATTTGCAATCTGCTGTTGAAATTAGCACTATGAATGGATGAAACTGTGTGTTAATCACAAGTTAATTTTGTTCTGTAGTTTTAGTTAGGAATTCCTTGAAAGGTAACAAGTCTGGTTAAGTTAGATGAATCATCATTCTCTTCGGTTCCAAAGCTTTGATCTATCTTTTTTTTGTTTCTTTAAAAACCCTGGTTAAAGTAGGTTTAAATTAATATTTAATCTTAGAACCATCTAGAAGCTCAACACCAGCAGGCCCCTTGAACATTAAAGTTCACATCAACCATTGACTGAAATCAGCACATTCGAGAACCGATTACCAAGACCTTGGGAGTTAGATATCTATGCGTTATTCTTTCTCTTTCAGGAGAGTAGAATAGTAATATTTTGTTTACTTTTGTTGTGTTATTCTTACCCATCAACATAAATTGGCCCTAGAAGGAGGGCCTAGAGGAGCAAGCTGGATAATACTAGGTTTTTCTCACTAGAAAGGTCTTGTAGAGTTCTTCGATTAGCTAAAAATCCACCACCTCTGATAGAACTCAAGACCCCAACAAGACACAAGATTCACAAGACTGGGGCAACCATCATACCATCCTTGTCAGCTCCGCTCACTCCACCAGGCTTTTCACCAATACCCCAGTGGATACCTATCAATCTACCACCGAATCCATATCAATTGCCATTAAAGCTAGTTCAACCCATCCAACAGCTGGCTCAACCACCACCACCACCACCACCACCAATGGCATTTTTTCAGAATAATCCCTCTCCATTGGGGACTATTCCTAGAGGATTTCATGATATGCCTAAGAATCCTAAGAAATTATGTCCCAAATACATTCATGGAAAATCAAGGAGTGTTGAAGAGCACATACAAGCTTTTAAGGACACTTGTACCAGAGCTCAGGTAGCTCACCATGATGTAGTTTGTAGGTTGTTCCCTTATTCCTTAGGGGATATGGTGTACAACTGGTACCTAAATCTTCCACAAGGTTCCATTCAGAGTTGGACAGACCTGAAGAATGCTTTCATCAATCAGTTTAGGGTTTATGTGGATCCAGCCCTTTTGTTCCACCAATTTTCTACCATTAGGAAGGAGCCATGTGAATCCTTGCCCTTGTTTAATACCAGGTTTCAACAAATGTATAGGAGACTGCAGGGCCCCTATCTAGTTGTTGAGAATAGTGCCATTCAAGCATATTTTAGAGTTATAGACCCATTGATTGGCTTGTTCCTGCAAAGAACTTACCAATCGACATATATTGATTCCCTGTCTAAAGTTTATCATCTAGCCATTAAGCTGCAACAACAAATTAACTCTCAACAAGGAAGTTTGGGAGGAGGTTTTTCTTTAATGGGGTATTAGATGTCTAGCCCAACCCCTTTATTCAATACTATCCCAGGGATGTCTCCTTCCCATTATGGACCTATGTCTGAGTTACAGACTCAATCTCCTATTCCATTCTTTGCCAATGAAGCTCCTAACTTCCTTCAACAATCACAGGCTCAGCATAACCAAGCTGGAACACCAAATCATGTTAGTCAGCCACTTTTTGCTAAGAGTGTTGAAAGTGAAAAGATAGTTCAACTCACAAATGAGGTAGAGACCTTAAAGAAAACTATGTCTCAAGTCACAAATGACATGGCTCAGCTTAGACTGAACCCCTCTCAAAACCAAGGTAATTATCCTAATTAGAGCAATAACAACCAGTGTAATTATCAGAATAGCAACAATCACAGACAGAGGGGTTATCAAGGCTAAAAATCCCCTAACCAAGGCTATCAAAATCAAAATAGAGGATATAACTAGAGGCCAAATAACAACCGACAATGGAATACAGGGCCAAATAACAGTGGAGTTTCCCATAATTATCAAGCTAATGAGGACAGGTCACATACTGCAAATGTGGCTGACCTTAATTTTTTGACTAATTGGTGCAGGCTACATGACACTACAACCCATTCCGAGGTAGACTACCCTGAAATGGAGAAAATCACAAATATGGCACAGGCAGATGCCCAACCGTTCCAAGGGAATTCAAATAAAGAAGGTGGCTTAGTAGATACATCAATGACTTATGACCTATTTGAGGAAGAACCTTCATTCCCAATGCAAAATGAGAATGAACTAGAGGAAGATATGTATGATGCCCAAGCCTTTTAGACAAAGGGAGGACACTTCCTAAGAAATTAGAATAAGGGTCCGTTCACTACATTAGCACCACCTAATCACATGGTGCCTCCGAATCAAAGTGATGACAATAACCCTCCTCCACCAAAAGGTCCACTTGACATCCATAACAAAGGTAATTCACCTGGTGTTGTTAGATGTAATGCAAGCTATAACACAAAATTTGATATTGTTTATGAGATGCAGAGACAAAAAACCTCTTTATCATACTTTGACATCCTAAAGTGGTGCCCTGCCCAACGAGAGATAGTGCTGAAAGCTTTGGAAGAAGCTGATATATCGAAAGGGAAAACCAAGGTGGCACCCATTGTAGACATGAACACAACTTTGTACAGAAACAAGGTAGGCACCCCACCATTTCTTTTAAGTTTGAGAATTTGTGGGAAGAATTTACATAATTGTCTACTAGATTCAGGGGCTTCCGACAATGTTATGCCATTTTCTGTATGCAAGAAATTGGGATTGAACCCTATCCAAACAAACAAGAAGGTCATCCAGCTTGATAAAACAGAGGTTAATGTAGTTGGAGAATTGAGAAATATACACATGCAAGTAGGGTTTGACCCCAGGATTTTAACTAATATAGATATTCAAGTAGTAGACATTCCTGAGACTTATGGTATGCTATTGAGCAGAGATTTGATGAAAAGTATAGGGGGATATCTCTCCCTCGAATTTTCACATATGTGGTTGCCATGGAGGGGAGTGCCTACGCAGATTAGGATTGAAATCGAACCTCGCCTCAAGCATGTCATCACTGAATATGATTGTCCCAATGAGGTAGCTTATTTTGAAACCGGGATAGGGGTTTACAAAAGAGAGAAAATTTTGACCTTTTTAATTCTTGATCCTAAAGAATTGTCAATACAAAATTTTCCTGACCCCGTGATTAATGAAAATCAATAGGCATTGATCAGGAAGCTACAACAGGATCAGCTGGTCTTGGGGGAAGATATTGATTTGCAGAGTCTTCTACTCCCTAATTGGTGCAAGGTGCATTACCAAAATCATTTTGAATTGACCTGCCAACTCTGCATCAACATTTTAAATCATATCTCCCAATCTCAGGAAACTAGCCTAAGTCACATTGAGACCGTTTTAGATCACTTTTCATTTGAAGTCAAAGAAGCAATAATGTTAACCAGGGATAATATACCTTTAAAGGAAGTCCCTCCTCAAATTAAACTTACCCTGGTCACAATACCATACCAACATAGTTACGGAAAACAACCCCAAGGTTTGTTTGACACCCCTGCACTCACAAGTATACCAAAACCCAAGGGATTAATCAAAGATACAAGTGACTGTCAGAAGGATAGCCATAAATTACTTGATATATCTGAGCAGGAATTGGAAATTGCACCTGAGGAACTGGTTGAACACCCCTTCCCAATCTTTGATGCAAAAGATCGAGTGCCCCTACCTATGGCTCCTCTTATCCAAACGCCCATAATAACCTCAAAGGGATCAACCCTAGCTCATGATCAGCTATGGAACCTCATGTTTGATGGATCCAAGTCCAAAACAGGCTGTGGTGTTGGGATTGAATTAACCAGCCCGAAAGGGAAAAATTTCTTTGATTCTTAAAGGTTGCAGTTTAGATGCACTAACAACATAGCGAAAAATGAAGCTTTAGCTCGGGGGCTGATGTTTGCACATAAGAAGAAAGTTACTACCTTGATGGTTAAATGAGATTCAAAAATAGTTATTAGGCAAGTGCGCAACCAATACACATGTCACAATAAAAGGCTGACAACATATAGAAATCGGGTATGGAACCTGATTGAAGACTTTGATGCTTTTGGGATTAGTTTAATCCCTAGAGAAGAAAATCAAATAACTGATTCATTAGCTATTGTGGCAAGTAGCTTGGAACCCATGCAAGGCTCCATACTTAAGAGATTCTTAGTAGAATTTATTTCCACACGTTCAGGTATGTGTGCATTAATTGCTATCTTTTAATCATCTTTTAAGTGCATTCATTTAATCGTTGTACGTTAGTATAAACGTTCACATAACATGTCATTAATCCTTGTCAAATCACCACTCCCATCTCGCATGTGTGGACAAATGTCCAAATTTAGGTTGGGGGGAAAGAAAAAGATGCAAATATATTTCCCATGTGTCAATTTATGCTAGGCTATGTTAGACAATTTAAAATGAGTCGATTTGAAATCTGAGTGAGAGGATGGATCGCATGTGTGGAGTGACACTAATTGTAGTCACCATTTCTTCCCATCATAATTCTCCTTTATCACTTTGTTTCTTGCCATTATTGACTTTGTCGTAATCTTGAGTTGTAAGCAAAAAGGTGAAACAAAAGAAAGGGAAAATTCAGTCAATATTGGCACTGGAAATTTAGTAGGTATTGCAGGAAAGTGAACTTGATTTTTAGATGAAATTGCATAAAAGAAATCACAGAGCATTTGTTTGATTGCAGACAATGGGAGGTGGGTTAATTCGAAATGAACCCATGGTGCATGATTTTTTATTACAAGATGCACAACGCCTAGCTGAATTTAGAAACTGTGGATGGTTAGATTACTTCCTGAAGTTCGATGGCTTTGATGAAAGCATTGCCCTTGAATTCACCCAGACATTTTCTGAAGGAAAATCCATAGTAAAAGGGTTGGAAGTTGTGGCAACTAAGGAAATAATTATAGAGGTCATAGGGTTACCTGTTGATGGTGAAAATTACCTTGCTTCTAGAGACGCTAGATCAGTTAGGGCTGAATTTACAGAGTCGAACGACCTCCCATTGAGAATAAATAAATAGGGTGCAAAGAGAATGTCTTTGCCTAAGCCATGGAAGTAGATAGCCGTTTATGTTATAAAATACATCACCTATGAGGGTCACCAGTCAAATTTTCATTTCGTGCACTTCAAGCTTTTGAATCACATGAGGCACAAAAGGAGGATGAATGTGCCTAATGTGCTATACAATATTCTCTCAATCATGGCAGCCGAAACCCAAAAAGGTAGGGATAATTTTTTCCCCACCATTGTTTGATTAAATTGCTAGTTGAAAAGTCTCTGCATAATGTATCTGGAATGACTTGGGAAAAATTTATAAATGCTGATCAAATTAGACCTGAGCACTTGCAACCTAGGGTTTTACCTCAACCCCATAGGTCTAGCAGGAGATTGAGCATGACTAAAGCCACTCTTGATGCTTCAACCTCTAGTGTAGGCTCTAGTGTGAACCCTCTCGCAACAGAAGAAACCATAGACATTAGTTCTTTTGGAATCGAGCACTCAGAAAAATAAAGCTCCTCCTTAGATTCTGATGACGACATTCCACTTGGCACCCTGATGAAAACTAGGGCACAGAAGAGAGAAGTAGAAATGAGAAAAGGAAAGGCCAAAATGTAGCCGACAGAAAGAAAGGCGTCAAGTTCTAAGAAGAGGAAGGTTGACACTGTTCATCCCGCAACCAAAGAAAAATGTGAGAGACCTCCCAGGAAATCAAGACCAGCTAGGCCAGTGATTGGTATGCCTCCATAAGAAATCCCTAAGCCTGGTGAGATATCACACGAGGACCCTTAAGCTCCAATGGGGAAGGAGAGTGTCGAAGAAGAAGACATTTGTGAGAGTAGAAAATATAACACTGGTCAATTTTGCTAACATTTCAGAAGAGTTTGAGGAAAAATGAGATTTCTTGTAGCATAACCAAAAAGTCCTGTGACAAGAAGTCCTACAGCAATAGTTAGAACCAGAGCAGGAGTTCCTACATCCACAACAAGAAGTGGAAGAAGAAACAATACCCCTATAGCCAGAAATAACTGGACAACCTGAGTCCATGCAGATAGCGCTATATGAGGAGCCACCATTGAAAAAAATATTGGTAGGAATTCATAATCCTCTTGATTTTACAGTACATACAACAATTTTGAATTTATAGAAAGAAATACAAAGGAGGGAGGAAGAATGGAAAAAGGAAAAACATAAATTGAAGAGGGAAATTCAAAAGAGGGATGAGGAGATTGAAGATAAGGATGCATAAATTGCCACCCTGGAGTAGAGGGTGGATGATATGGCAACTTTGGTACCATAAATGTTGGAATGTAGGACCCCTCTAAGGGTCTATTCTCTGTAACTAAAAGAGAAATATCTCTCTTTTAAGTTGTTAAGGATTGCCTCAGGTTTGAATCCTTCTATTGACACTCCTAATGAATTTTTCAATGCTTATAGGATTGCCTCACCTAAAATGAAGAATTTGATATGTGAGCTTTATTTGCATAATTATAATATAACTCAAGACCATGACTGGAATCCACTGTTGTATGTTGGGGATGTCCAATTGAGCGCATTTATGTCTTGGGTGCAAAATGAGGTTGGTTGGGGACAACAACAAGGGGCTTATAAGCAATTGGAGTCTAACATCCCTCTACCAATTAGGGATGAATCAAGCAACCCAAGGGATATTTGTAGAGAATGACACAGAATGCTTCTCAGACCTAGTTATGGCAACAGGATTATGCCTTGGATTGAGGCAGTTTACAGTGAGTATGAGGTAAAGACAACAACAAAGGAGGAAACTATGAGAAGATGTCTATCACAAAGATGGAATAGCCTAACTGATGAGTTGAAGCAGACTGAACCTCATTCCATCCATAATTATGTTGCAACACTAAAAAGGATTGATAGGTATATTCAAATTGGGAGAATGAAGGGGCGATTTTGGCTTCCCTTGACTTTTCAACCACCCATTCTCATGTGGCCCGTGCCAATCTTTAGATTCTACCAATATGACATTGTTGCAGAAAAATAGAGATGGAACAAATTTGATAGATTAGGAGGATTCTATTGGGATCTCGATTCACGCACAACAACCACTAATGTTGGAAATCTATTAGTTGCAAATTTTAGAGCTTTGACCAAGCAGAAGAATAATTGTTCCCCTGCTAGAGGACCGACAAAACGTTAGGTTGGGGGGAGTGATGATCCTAGTTTTTGGTCCAATTTTGGGTAGAATCTATAGTTTATTTGCTGGCAGTTGTCATGGAATTTGATGTTAAATGTTGATATTTTCATAATGTTTCCCTCAAACCATAGACATTGGGCTTAAATCCTATCTCTGCAAGTTTTGATGACATTGGCATATTATGTGGATTATCCATATTGATTTTGCATATGGTTAATGAATGTTCCTTAAGATGGTTATAGATATGTAGTTATTGTGCATACTAACATTGCCATGCAAATTTAATTTAAAGATGCTAAGTTGAGGAAGACACGGCCAACTAGGCACACACCATAACGTCCAACAAAGGAATCGCTCAAGGTTAAAGGAGGTCGACGGTAGAAGATTCCTCATGCAACCGAATGTAACCACCTTATAGTGGACTTTAATGATTGAGCAGACACAGGCGTTACTACTGTGCTAAATATACATTTGGACCTACATGTTTGACCAGATTCCATACACGTGTAACTGCCGCCACTCCACTTTCTCTGTTTTCCCTATATGGTGTCCTTCCAGTCGTGGAGTTGACTGCCTTGTTTAGCTGATAGTATAAATAAAGATATGATGCTCCTTCCTCAGGAGGTTGCATGATTTGATATTGTATTTTCACTCTCAAGTTTTTAGTAATACAAATACATTACTCTTTTGTACTCATGATTTGTAGTGAATAAAATAAAGTTATGAGTTCAAGCATCTGAGTTCTCATTAGTTTTAGAGGATACTTATCCAAGGGGGCCCACTTGGTGAGTAATCTATCTTCTTAGTTTAGTATTAGTTTAGTATTACTTGTTGTTTAGTAATTAGTTAGAAATCTAACACCGACTCTTCCTACAACCACTAGAATTTCATTCTATGACTATCCCTGCAGCCGAAGCAGACATAGTAGTGCCCTGTTTGTTGCTCAGATTTTTATTACTATTCTGCATTTTAGTTTGATGTAGTTATTGATTGATGATTATCATTTATGGTATTCCCTTCTAAGTAATTTACTTTCAGCATTGTGAGTTCCTTAGCTGTAGAATGAAATGGATACTTTGAGTTCCTAGTGCACATACTGTGCTGACCCATTTCAAGTTCATGTCCCTGGGTTGACAAGTTAAATGCACCCTCATAATGATTGAAATAGCTATTCAGGTTAGATGTCCAATCTCTGAATCATGGTTGTAAGGGCTTAGTTATTAAATCATTATAGGAGGCCAATAGTTATTTGCTCGATATGCTCGTCCTATACTCGAACAAGAAAAGATGGAAATTTTCATTGACAACCTAAATAGTGAAATGAGTTATAGGTTGCAATTGCAATGTCCCCTAGCTTTGATAAGATGATCGAAAATGGTGTCAAAATTGAAGAATCTTTAGTCAAAAGAGGGGTATTGAAAATTCACAATGAAGGATCAAACAATGCTAGCTCTTCCAATCATCATAACAAAAATGAGAAATAAAAATTTTGGACAAGAAATAAGAATGCCAATGATGGTGCCACCAAAACACATAATGCCAAACCGGTCTTTAATCTATCAAGAACCACAACCAAGATTGATCAAAACACCAATCAAGGCACTAATGAAAATGTTAACCAACACAACAATCAAAACAACCACAATCAAATTAATACCACATCTAAACCTCCACCCTATCAAACACAATCAAACTACAAAAAATTCACACCTTTGGGTCAATCGCACGAATCTGCATTGAGAGAACTTCTTGCAAATAACCTTATAACACTACTTGACACCTGAGGCTTTGAACCGAAAGTAAAATCGTCATGGTGGAATGATGCTTATTATTATGAATTTCATTGGTGCAAAGGTCATCAAACAAATAGTTGCATGCAATTGAAACACAAGATATAAGAATTAATAGATGACAAAGTCATACGAATAGAAGGACCCCAAACAAATGCTGATCATAGAGCATTCGAAAATCCCTTACCTAATTATGAAAAAGAGGAGTTCTCTACAACAAACAACAAAGGGAAGAATGTAAACCATGTCCATGATACTGTCATCCTTCATATCTCAGCAGTGGAAGATCAAATGAATAACATTGAAAACAATGACAACCAAGACATTATTGCAACCGACAATCAAATTAATGACATTCCAATTGAACATGAACAAGACATCATGACAATTGAAAATTAGATTAATGACATCAAACAAGACATGGCTGCAACTAATACTCAAATTAATGTCATTAAAATCAATGGAAAACAAGACAACATGCCAGTAAATATGACCATGAGAGCACAGGCCAAATATGTACTAAAAGGAAGTTCGTCTAAAACACTTGTTGCCTCTTCCAATCAATATAACATAGTAGACCAATTACAAAAGATCCCCGTGCAAATATCTATATTGGAACTACTCAAGATTTCACCCGCCCACAAAGAGATTTTGGAGAAATCCCTAGTGGACACAATAGTACCAACTGATTTGGAAGTCTGTAAATTTGAGGCCATGGTGGGACATTTGATGACACCTCATTGCTTATCTTTTTCAGAAAATGATGACGCGTCTATTTCTCATCCCCACAATGCCCCTCTCCATATTGAAGTCCTAATTCATAAACAATGTGTCAAATGAGTCCTAATAGATGGAGGAGCCAACCTGAATATATGTACTTTAAAGCTTGTTCGTGCCCTAGGATTTTTCTAAAGATGCAATAGATTCAAAGAAAAAGATTACAATAAAAGCATATGATGATGAGGAAAGATCTTCATAAGGATTTATTGTCTTACCCATTCAAGTAGGACCAATTTAGAAAGATGTAATCTGCCAAGTCTTGGACAAGGATTTGACCTACACCATACTATTGGGTCGCCCATGGATCCATGAAATGCAAAGCGGTCCCGTCAACATACCACCAATGTTTGAAATTCCCTTATGGTGGCCAAGAAATCACCATCTTGGTTGATTCTAATAGTCCTTAGTATTGCAACACCCTTAAATCAGTCCAAGATGTCTTTGTGCCTCATAACAGAGAAGCATCCACTTCCATCTCTACCAGTAATCAAAGCCAATCAAATTCCTCGTCAAAACCGTTGGTCACTTCCCTAAATCATGAAAGTGAATCTAGTTCCATGTCTAAATAGTCTGAGAAAAAGGAAGAAGTTGCTCCTTCTACGTCCTCAAATCATGAAACCCAATTAAATGCCTTGTCCAAACAATTTGAGAAAAAAGTCCAAGTCAAAGATAAAGGTGTGGGTGAATATTTCATTGAACAATCTCTATGCCTTTCACAACTGTCTTCCCCAAAGTCATATGGGCAACCCTCAACATCAACGCTACAGTCATCACAACCAATTACACTTCTTGATGGTCGATTTGTAAAAGCAGGCACCATAGTTGATGAAGCTGAAGACAAGGATGTTCTAAACTGGCTTTATAAGGACAAAGAAGAGTCCCAAGCAACAACTACAAATGTACAAATAGCATAATATGGAAAAGGCTTCACAATCTTAGAAAAGATGGGATACAAGGGAAAAGGCCCTGTAGGCAAAAGAAAAGAAGGAATTGTGGAACCAATTCAACCCCTCTTAATCAATCCAAAAGACAAGACTGGACTGGGTTATAAAGAGGAGACAAAAGAGGAAATAACTCAGAGGGTTGTTGAAAGAATCTTGTAACTACAAGCTAGTGATGATCATGAAACTAATTCAAATGAATATGAGTGGGACTCACTATCTGAAGAGTCTTGTCACGACAAGGACATAGATGTGGTACACAAGTATGCACCCCTACTCGAGGAGGGACAAGGTTCAGGTTCTAGACCACTTGAAATAGGATCACAACACATTGATGACTCCAGCGAAGATGATCAAACTTGGAGTTAAACGGATAATTTAGAGGAAATTTACCTTATAGACCTCAACTTTGATATTGGAAAAATCAAAGACATTGCCATTAGGACTCTTACTATCTCTGACCTTAACCAGTCTGATGATTCCTTACCCCTAGTAATTCCCAAACTCATAGACTGGGACCAAACTGAGCCATTCGATATCCCCACCTTTTCAAATGATGACACCATCGTCAAATTATTATTTTTTGATAATCCCGAAACAATTCCACCATTGAACGTCATAATGAAGCTTCCAAACAGGGGAGTATCAAATCTTTCAGCTGCAAAATGAATAATACAGGAAATAGATTTGATGGTGAAAACCATTCAATGGTAGTATCAGATCCAGAAAATGTAAAAATAAAGAGCACATCCAATGGCGAAAACCTCTATGAGGAATCAAAGGATGGAAGATTTGTCACTCTCCCAAAACACTTTCAGGAAAGATCAAAATTATTGATTGAGTCCACACAGTCCGTCAATATCAGCAATGTAGAAACAATGAAGACTATCCATCTAGCAACATCTTTGACATACCAAGAAAAACCAAGCTTCCTCAAATTATTCATAGAGAAACAAATCAAATTTGCTTGGTCATATGTTGGCATGCCAGGGATTGATCCCGATCTTTTCATGCACCACCTATCCTTACCACTGGGATTAAAACCAGTCAAGTAGAAGCTAAGGAAAATGCATCCGCATATTTCCCTATTGGTAAAAGCAGAGCTAAATAATTTATTAGATGCAAAATTCATTAGACCCATTGACTATGTCGAGTGGATCTCCAACATTGTACCAGTCTCAAATCCTGACAACAACATTCACATTTGCATAGATTTCTAAGATCTTAATAAGGCTTTCCCTAAAGATGATTTTTCTCTACCTAACATAGACATCATAGTGAAATTAACATGACATGGTTTTTCTAGTTATAATCAAATAAAGATAGCTCCAAAGGATCAAGATAAAACAAACTTCACATGTTCATGGGGAACAAATTGTTGGAACGTCATGCCATTTAGATTGAAGAACATAGGAGCCACTTATCAGCACGCCATGATGACAATTTTTCATGATATGATGCATACCTTCATGGAAGACTATGTGGATGATCTATTAGCCAAATCATACACTAGAGAAGGAAACTTAGAGATCTTAGACAAAATATTTACCAAACTGGAGAAGTTCAATGTACGACTGAATCCAAAGAAATGTGTCTTTAGGGTGACTTCAGCCAAACTCTTGGGATATATAGTTTGAGAAAAAATCATTAAGGTAGACCCAACAAAATTTAAAGCTATCATGGAGATGTCGCCACCCAAAAACATCAGTCAACTATGATCTCTGCAAGGGAGATTCCAATCTATCCAAATATTTATTTCACAACTGGAAGACAAGATCCGTCCTTTCACTCACTTGCTACACAAAAATGTTTCTTTATGATGGGATGAGAAATGTGAAGAGGCCTTCAACCAATTAAAAAAAATCTAATGAGTCCACCTATCTTAGTACCACCAATAGAAGGAAAGCCACTCTTATTATACATTTCCACAACTGAGATATCATTGGGAGCCTTGTTAGCACAAGAGGATTCAACAAGAAAAGAAAGAGAAATTTATTACATCAGTAGGACGCTAAATGGCTATGAAATTAATTATATATCCATCGAAAAGGCTTGTTTGGCAGTAGTGTTTGCCACCCAACAACTATGACACTACATGCTAACTCATACCATCAAGTTAATAGCAAAAATAGATCCACTAAAATACCTCCTCAACAAAGCTAATCTAACTAGAAGATTGGCCAAGTGGGTTATCATACTAAGTGAATTTGAAATCCAATATGTGGATAGGAAAGCAATAAAAGGACAAGCAATCGTAGACCAGTTGGCTGAAGCACCTCTACTAGATGATCATCCTCTACACATTGAGTTTCCAAACGCTGATGTCCTCACCTTGACTGCACAATAGTGGACATTATACTTTGATAGATCACACACACAACATGGATTAGGGGTCGAAATCCTATTTGTCACTCCACAAGGACATACCATTCTGAAATCATACACATTGATGTTCCCTTGCACCAACAACATGGCAGAGTCTGAAGCATTAATCATTGGCATTAAAACAACAATAGAATGGAAAATCCCAGAATTGCAAGTCTACAGAGATTCTTAGTTGGTCATTAACTAGGTCAATGTTGATTATCAAACAAAGGACAACAAATTGATGCCCTACAAAAGAATGATTGATGATTTTAAGAAATACTTTGTCAATATCAAATTTGAGTAGATCTCCAAAGTGGATAATAAAGTTGTCGACGCCATGGCCACCATTGCTTCCTTATTACAAATTCCAAAGAAAAGAAGCCATTATGAGTTCATGGTGGAACAACTATTTACCCATGCTTATGACGATACGTTATATGTCACCTGGTTGATGGTGATACCTCAATCTATGGTAAAATTTATACCTATCTAAAATATAACACCCTTTCACCTGATCTATCCTGAAACCAAAAATGAAAGTTCATTTGCCAAGCCGCCTGACATACTCTTATTGCGGATGTACTTTACTGATGAGGTCTTGACAGAACTCTCCTCCAATGTTTGGAACACAACGAGTTTGAAATGGCTTTATGAGAAGTTCATGAGGGTATTTGTGGAACTCATTCAAGCAATTTAACCTTAGCCAAGAAACTCCTCCGTTTAGGGTATTACTGGCCAAACATGGAGAAGGAGTCTTTTCAGTTCGTCAAGAAATGCCAAAAGTGTTAGATTCGTGGCAACCTCATTCATTCACCAACACAAGAGCTTCAACCATTCACATCAACATGGCCCTTTTGTCAATGTGGATTGGATCTTGTAGGTAAAATTCATCCACCTTCGTCAAATGGACACAAGTTTATCACCACAGCCACATAATACTTTACAAAGTGGACTAAAGTTGTTCCTCTAATCACCATCATAGGAAAGAAAATTTCATCCTTCATCCTCAATTACATAATCTATCAATACGACATCCCTCAAACCATTGTCACTAACAATGGAAGACCGTTCAAAAATCAAGATATGCAAGAATTGTGTAAGAAGTTCAATATCCAACATTGCTTCTCTACACCATATTACCCTCAAAGAAATAATCAAGCAGAGGCCTCCAACAAAACTATTTTGAAAATCTTGAAGAAAACATTCAATGATGCTAGACGTGATTGGAACATCCAATTAAACCCTACTCTGTGGGAGTACCAAACTAGTATCCAAACAAAAATAGGAGCCACACCATACGCTCTTGTATATGGATTTGAGGCCATTGTACCTATTGAGGTTGAATTACCATCACTCTGTGTGTCATTGAAGGGTATCATTTCTGATGAAAACTACCGAGTATCTAGGTTGCAAGAGTTGGAACTATTAGATGAATGATGTTAACATGCTGTGAACCACCTGAAAGCCTACCAACAACGAATGTCCAAAAGCTATAATCATAAGGTCAAACCAAGAATATTTCAAGTTGGTGACTTGGTATTGAAAGAGAATCTGCACAATCAGCAGGATAGGGAGAAGAAAGGAAAGTTTGAACCAAATTGGTTGGGTCCCTTTGTCAATGTGTCAGTCTATGGATTAGGAGCATACCAGCTATCCATGCAAGAAGAAGACCTATTTGAGGAGCCTATGAACAGTCTCCATCTCAAGAAATTCTACACATGATTCATCTGATGCACCATAAAAGTCCTGAAGAAATCCAAAAAAACCATAAAAGTCTTGAAGAAATCCAAAAAAACCATAAAAATCCTAAATAAATTCAAAAAAATCATAAAGTCCTAAAGAAATCCAAAAAAATTCAGAAAAAGTCCCAAAGAAATCCAAAAAGAAAAGTCCCAAGAAATCCAAAAAAAATCAGAAAAATTTCTTGAAAAAATGGTTGCCCTAATGAAAACCTGGCAAACAGGCATCTTGGTGACAAAAAAAAGGGTGAAAAAGTGTAAAAATAAAAAAAATCATAAAATCTGAAAAAAGTGCAATAAAAGCAAGTAGTGAAAACCTGGCAACGGGCGCTATTTGTGATAGATCGGCTTCTTCCTCTATTGGAACGTGTGTCGACTGTCAGCTCTTTGCTATCACTATCCACGTCTATCATTTGAGCCTCATGTACATATCCAGGCATCACGGTCGTGTCTCACCTTGGTTTGGCGATCATTGTACATATCCATAATAAATTGGTTTGTTTCCAGTAGGGGAAAAATCCTGAACTCACTTGGGGCAATCTATCTTTGGGCTTAAAATGATAGACAAACAGCAATATGACAACATAAAAAAAACATAACGATCAAGCGAGCTGCAACGTTGAACATCAATCATAATCCCAAAAACCAACCATCTGAACCAACAACAACAAGATCAATCAAAACAAATTTCAATGTATGGTCATCTCCTGAATCAAGGTTTTATCACTTTGGCATGAATGTTCAAGTTATTTTCATCATGATTATTGTTATCATTTCTCTGGAGCAACTCAAGGGTGTTAAGAACTAAAGAAGCTATGATCAAGAATGATATTTTTATTTGTTTGTTGTTTGTGAGTTGATCATTATTACTATGTGAATCGTCATGGGACGTGCTCTAGAAAGTATCACTGATGACATTCTGGATTCACATAGGAAAATGATTAACTCTTGTCTGTTTACGCAAGAAATGCTTAGGTCACCTCGGTCCAATTATACCTAGATGCTTGTGTTAACTTGCACTATCAAACATCATGAAAGAAGTACTTAGGTCATCATGGTCTAATTATACCATTGATGTTTTTACTTACTTTCAACATTTCAAAAGCTCAATGATGATACCAAGCACAATAAATTGACTTACTGGGATGACAACATTGCATTATTAGGTTTGCATGTTTAGGTTGCATTCATACTAAGTGTTGCATCTGTATTTATAAATTTTTCCAAGGTTGGTCCAATTTTACGAGTGATGTTATCTCTATCATTAACGGATTGAGTGCATTTGACATAAACAAAAATATAATTTGCATTTAGGGGCATAAGTATTAGGATGTCATTCACACATTATGATATCATTTCATAATCCATCTAGTCATTAGGTCATATATTTGCATTGTGAAAATCCAAAAACAAAGCATTATCATATCATTTTCTATGCATTCATTTTCCATTAGGTCATATACTTGCATCATGAAAAATCCAAAAACAAAGCATTTATCATATCATTTCCATCCATCTACACATTTACTCATACATTTGCATTACAAAAATCCAAAAAGAAACATTTTCATAATCCATTTCATACATGTGTTAATACATTTGCATAAGAAAAATACAAAAACATAGAGTACAATGCATCTCATACATCATAATAAAACACAATCCATGGGAACACATAGAATTATGCATCATCATTCAATCACTCCATCCATCCATTTATCCATTAACATTATCATCCATTCACCCATTATCATATATTGCATCATATATTTGCAATAGAAAAGTACAAAAACATAGCATGCATAACATTTCATTCACATAATAAGACTCATCACATATGGCATATAGGCATCATTCATAAAATCATCATAGACTCATAGCACATGTTGCATCCATAACCTATCATTTCATCATCATATAGAACATTACATAGCATACATAATAAGAAATCAAATGCATCCATTATGATCAACACACATAAGCACATAGATCAACCATCATCGTCGCTGCATATATATCTCAAAATAATGTCAAGTGTATAGGGATATCCAAATATGAAGAGATACATCATAAAAAATTGCAATGAATCATCATTATCAATGTATACATGTCCAAAATACAACATCATGTGTTGGAGCTATGTAGTGCTCCCCCCAGACAATGTCGACATTTGGGACCTGTGCCTCCTCCACCTGATGGACCTGTGCCTAGCTCTCATGGAAGTGGTTGCATCACACCCCAACTGGTAGTCCTCGTCTAAGTGCAACTAGTGGACTACGAGTAGCTCTCACAACACTCTAGTGGAACAACCTAATGATATTTAATCTGATAAAACTTTGCCTCCTTGGCAGAGCATCGTACCTCCCAAAATGATCTATTGTCCCACCGCCCTCCACAACCCTCTACAGTCTCTCTACTACACCCTCCTCCTGATCTACCTATAGTCTTAACTTGTCTCTCTCTACTGTTAAGGTGGTAATCTATCCTTGTTCCTGTGAGAGTTGCACCTGTGTCTACATATGCACATGTGCTTGTGACTGCAACTGCCCCTGAATCTGTGTCAACTAGCCATGAAGTGTTTGGACCTGGGCCTGTAGAGCTGCAATCTGTTACTACTGTTGTTGAGAAGGAAATCATATCTGCACGTGTTGTGCCACAACTACTAAAGATCGCCTCTTCTGAGGCACTCTGACATCTAGTCGTAGATGGGCACCCCCTCCTCCATCTCCCTCTCCACCATCCCCATCTCCGTCTCCACCATCATCACCGCCACCTCCCCCATCTCCTCCATCCCTGTCACCACCATATCCATCCTCCTCATCTCCACCACCTCTATCTCTCCTCTATCTGGGTGCTATCTCCTCATCATCCTCCAATGTTGGCACTAGATCATCAGGCCTTAAAATCCTGGGAAACGGATGTCCACAAAAGTACTGCGAGTACTCCTCTGTCATGTATCCCTCCACAATCTCTAGATGATAGTCCCAAATCACTGGCTGTAATCTATGGTACTTATCACAAGCAACATCATAGGATAAGGTAGGTTCCCACTCTGTGGCATCCTGCTATCTCCATGCATATGTAGCTAATCCCTATGGAATCCCCTGCACTATGTCGTACTGTCTAAGTACCTTCATTAGTAGGATTCACTCAATAATGAAACGTGTCCGTCCAATGAGATATTTGGCTGTGTAGACAAAAGGCATCTCCAGGTGATCCTCAGCCCACTGCTTGCAATCCACATACGACTACCATGTCACAGAATCTAGGTTGTCTAGTACATGTCTCCAATACTCTAGTTTTCCTAGCTTATGCTGGACAATTGGGTCAATATAACTATAGACATAGGGTCTCCCAATCAGCTGATACATGTCTGTCACTGGACGAGTCACTAATATATGCTCCCAGGCCCATGTCTGTAATAAGGTCACCCCTGCAGATAGACTGGTACCTCCAAGATACACTACCTGATGTAAATCATGATACAACTACGCAAGCATGAATAGGCCCTAGGCATATCGAGTCCCATACAGAATCATCTGCTCTAGTGTCCGACCCCAACTGACAGATAATCCCTTTGACCTCTTGTCGGGACATAGAAAGCCACTGACAAAACCCACAAGCATAGAAGGTAAAGGGGCATAACTCTTAAACATCTCCTGCCAGGGCATCTCATATCCACTAATCTGATCATCATGAAATATCCAGCGTAAAGAATTTGTACCACCCTGCTTGTCCTAATCATATACAACAATGTCACCCATCATGGGAATCCGTAGGATCCTATAGACATCCTCTGGCATCACAGTCATCTCTCCAGTTTCCAAATGAAAGGTGTTGTGGTTGCTATGCCACCTCTCTGTCAATGCGGTTAGCAATCCCCGATTAATCCTAATCTGGGGCATGTCAATCAATGAAGATAATCCGCATCTCTCAATAATATCTCTATCAGCCTATGACAGACATGGAATCAATTCCCAAGTTTGTGGAAAGCACTCTTGAGATTGAATGTTACCTAAATCACTCTCCTATCATTATAACACATCGCAATCAACATATCAATCAATCAATCAAATCAACAAAGCAATCAACATGAAGAAATCAATTATCCTATAAGCTCAAGTGAGATTTTCATCAAATCTTGCGAACATTTATTTTTGATCCTTGCCTATCATGAGGTCAAAATAACATCATCATTATTGCATCTCACCTATCATGAGATCAATAAATGATCTAATCTATCAACAACAAACAAATCATTGGATGACACATTAAACATCATCCAAATAAAGGAGAAAAACAAAAAATCTTCAATTTTGTCCTCAGTGCGCTATTACAAGGTTTCAATGCGCCATTTCATTGAATGCACCACTACATTATCTCTATGTGCCAATATAGTTTGTGAATGTGCCATTTAACTCAATGCACTGGAGAATGACCTCAATGCGCTAAAGAATCACTTCAATGCGCCATAAAATTCTATGCACCACTTATTTTGGCAGACGTGCTAAAAGACCTAACCTACGTGCCACTTCATTTGATGCACTACCAAACTACTCTATGTGCTAAAAGACCTATCCTATGTGCTAAAACAAATTATCTATGCACTAAAATGTGAGGAACAACAAATTTTTAAAATTAAAAGTGCGGGAAAAACAATTCAAAAATTCACAAAGAAGGTTTTGGAAATTCATATTGGAGGTCCGTATGCCGCTGGATGGTTATGTCACCACACAAGCTCAAATCGACGAGTCTCGTAGGGGATCACCATCTTTGGCTAAGTTGCTCAAATTTCTCTCACTCAACAATTTCATAATCAAAAGTGCACAAATGAGTGTCTTTTTCACTTTTGGCCTATTAAAAGGGGTAATTAAAAGTGGGATTTATGATGGGATATTTTAATTTTTCAGGGATCAATTAATCAAATCACATGTTATTTCTTCTATATCAGGAGATAAATCACTGGAACATCATCAAATTAGACAATTATCATCAAAATCATCATAAATCATCAAAATTTTCAAAATTTTCAAAAATCTTTAAAAAAAATAAAAATTCCCCAATTTATCACTCGAGGGGGCATACATTTGTTATCTCCTGAAAAATCACTGTTTGGGGCATTATCAAAATTTTATCAGCAAATCACGGTCTGGTGCATTATCGAAATTTTATTAGCACTGGCAAATTTTTCTTTGAAACAATGTGTAAACGCATCACTTCAAAGAGAGGCAAAATGTATGCATCTAAAATTGATCTGGAGAAAATTAATTAAATACTAGTTATTTAATTAATAAAATCTTTATTTCCTCTACTTATAAATAAATTGAAAAATTTATTTATATAGTTCGTATTTCTTAATTCTTCCTATCTAAACCAGTTTCTTCATGATTTAATTAAATAAACAAATTTAACAAATTTGTTTTATTTGATTAATTCCCTCCAATTAAATTTGAATTTTTAATTCAAATTTAGTCACATTTCTCCATATTTTCTATTTTCTAATTTCTAAATGGGCATTTATCCTCAACAATTTTAACAACCTCATAGACACATGGCTTCTCCTTTCCACTTATTCCCTTCTACACTTGGCAAGTTTGTTCTATTAAAGGGAACAACTTCCCTGATTCTCTCTAACCTCTTCGCTTCTCACCGTTGATCTCTCCAGAATGAATCTTGATCATCCATTGCTTCCACATCACTTGATGCCTTGGTGAAATCTATAAATAGAGGCTCATTTACAACTTTTCATATACAGAGCATAGCATAAATCTACTCTGCAAAAATACTTTCAACATTAGTGAGCTTAACATTTGCATTTTAGCTTAGAATTTAGCATTTGATTTCAAGTAATGTTATAATGGAAATTTCATTTCTAGGAACTTAATTTGTTGCATTGTCATTACAACATTTCCATAGCATATCCATTAGCTTAGCATTTTATCATTGCATCATTTAGCATCATATCATTCAAAACATCATTTAGCGTATCATTCATCAAATTCATCAATCATGTAGATGTAGGTATAGTTACCCACATTTTAGCTCAATGGCTTCTCGTTTCTTAGGTTGTCATCCCAGTAGTCTAGTGCATACCTAAAATATGAGAGCACTAATACAGGATCCTCAAGAATAGAGGACGATTGAACGACTTTGAGGAATCAATTTATCAATTGTTTTGTTAAATTTGATTTCCTTAATATAACACATTGCATCGATTGTGTGGTTTGAATTGATTATTCGGATTCCCGTATTTTACTCACATATGATGAATTCCATCCCATTTGCATCATCTCTTCTCATCCTACTGTTATGTTGTATTTTCTATCTACTTCTTTCATAGCCTAGCTTATCTTTCATATTTATATCCTTATGTTACCCAAATTTCTATCAATCTTCTCTCATCATATCCTTATCCTATACATTTGATCATTCATCATATCAATCATATCATCATGATGTTGGTTTTATAAGCAACTATATTCCTCCATCAACACATTAAAAGAGAAAATAAAGTGGAGCTAGGGTGCACTCCACTTTAGCTCTATTTGAGGAGAAAGACTTTGGTTTTAGGTGAAGGTATTGTGTGTATTGCATTATCTTTTATGTTATTTACCTTCAATCCACTTTCTTGTCTTTGATGTTCATCATGATAATGGTGAAAGTACCACTAAATTTAAGGCCCAATGATTCCACATGATTTGTTCTTTATTGTGGTGCGTTTAATGTTGAAACTGGATATTTCCTTATAGACAAGAATCTATAGACTCTTAGAGAAGAATATGATATTACCATCATTATTGATATTAAGATGATGGAATTGATAACAAAATCAAGAGGGAAGAGATAAAAATATCTCAACTTGATAGAAAGGCCCAAAATTAGACATTGATTGTTGATGAAAAGTTTAATAAGTTGATGGGTGTAGTGAAAAATTTATCATACAATGTAGTAAGGAATGCGAAAGGGTTTCCAACTCTAGAAGATTCCTCATTTTAATGAGGGTCAATGTTTGTGCAATAGGCCCTATACCTAATATGACTAGTCTAAAATACCACAACAATATGTGACAATGAGATTCTCTTGTACAAATGAATTTTAAGTAGAAAGATTAGGTGACTGGATTCTATTTGATGGGATCATGTGCATTATTAGGACACACCTATGTTGTGTGATTCATTTTATCTCACTCATGGTCCAACAAGCTACATGGTTTCCCTAGATGATGGCAAAGATGATGAACTCCCTTACGTAGATAGACATGATTTATCATGAAGAAATTGATAAACTGAATGTGTTCATGTAAGGATAATGTGATATTAACCTTATAATCCTTGGTCATTCATATATCTCCACATTCTTTGGAACGTGTTCTAGGAAAAATGAGAGAAAATCATTAATTTTTGGCAATGTTGTAATTACATTTTAAAGAGAGGATTTAATTTTGGTGGAGGTTACACATAAAAATAGATAAGGCATCTTTCCTAGGTGTCCATATTGGGAGTTGAAAGGTCTTGGATGGGGCACCCAAGATTGGAGAAGAAAAGGTGTTTGTTGGTGTTCCATCGGGGAGTAGAATGGTTATCAAATCATCCAAAAAGGCGGGAGTTGGATAGGCTATGGGTTAGGCACCCATGCTGGAGCATTGTAATTTCCATTTAATGTTTTATTATGTCTTTTGGTTGTCCTAGAGAGGGACATGGGTTTTTGCAAGTGGTTTTGTACCTCTTGTTTTGGTTTACCATTCATGGGTTTACCTCCCAAAGTTTTATAAATTAGATCCATGAGATGGTAGTTTCATGTGAGTTCTTATAGGTAATAGGGTGTTGTCAAGTTGACCTTAGATCACCAGTGAAGTGTATTATTATGTACTCTGATTCAAAGATTAATAATATAATTTCCCTCTTTTCTGATGTGAAGTTTTTCCCGAAAGGGTTTCTCCACATAAATTTGGCATCACATTTTGTTTGTTGATTTTTATATTGTGATGTATGTTGCAATCACATGTTTAAATCTGATTTTTTAATCTAATTTTCAGATCTAAATTCACTTGCATAAGTTCATATTGTAGCTTTCCTTCACCTTGTTTTCAATAGTTCAAATATGGATTAGTGGATGAAGATGATGACTTTTCTAATCATGAGGATGATGTTCATGTTTCCTAATATGATCAAAGTATTGATGTGAAATAATATGAGATATCATTCCAAGAATTTGAGCATCTGAGAGAAACAATGAGGTAAAAATATAGATGTGGTATTCCATCTAGAATAAGGATACAATAATCCTTGTTAAAGTTACAAAGATACATGCTTAGCATGGATACCAATTGTAAAATAGGAAAGTACTTCCAAAGGTTGATTCCAATGCTACAACACCAAGAGAAGTTGAACCAAATTTATAGAAAGATAAGCATAAAGATGGAGGTGAAGTTAAGAGCTCCAATCCTATAAACAAGACACTGAAGAAGAATAAAGACCTAATGCAACAACAAAATATCAAAAATAGTTATGTCCCAAAGGGTAACTAAGGTGCAACACATTTATGTATGAATGATGCTTCAAAATGATGATACATAATCACTATAATGTAAAAAAAGTCGTTCCCAACCAATGGGAGATGGAGTTGAAAATAAAGAAAAGAAGAATGATCTAAGAAGTAAGGATTTTGTGCCTTGTGGGTTAGTCAACCCATACATTCTTGATGCTAATGATATCACTATTTGACATGACTCTTCCCTACCTAATTACTACCTTATAGATATGACATACATTATGAAACAAGTTAGGATATTAGTGCCAATAGGGGAACTTCTTAGAATCCATAAGCATAGGGAAAGGGTGCTATCATATTTCACTACTATCAAAGAGCTTGATTGGTGTACTATTGGTCTTAGTGATGCTACAAATATAAGAGATAGTAAAGAAATATATAAATATATCAGGAATTCCTTGTCTGGCCATCAGTCTAATGTTGACCCTTTCTACATCACATTTATAATAAATAATTGGTACATTCGAAATTATATGTTGGATTTAGTGCTTCAAATAATGTCATGCTTGTGAAGGTCATGAATGATTTGGGATTGAAAGTGTCTAAATCCTATGATAATTTTTTTTCAATGGATTCAAGAGAGGTGAACATTGCTGTTGTTGTGAACAACATGGAATTTTAGATGGTATAATTCCTAAATAAGTCCTTAATAGACATAATTATTGTTTATCTAGCCAAATAAGGTATGCTAATCTATAGGAAATGAGATGCCTCCATGGGTGGTCGTATAAAACTAGACCTATCTTATGCTACTATTCCATTTCAAGGTGAATAAGTTAAGTTACACATATAGAATAAGGTGTAGACAATTTTTAAAGACAGGTACAAGATTGATGAAGTGCATTATATTAATATTGAACCTAATCAATTCATCATATATTGTGAAGAAGGAAATATTAAGGCTACTAAGTCTCCCATTATCTCCACCCCTACTATAGATACAAATGATTTATAGACCATGTACATTGATGGTACATGATCCAAATATGGTTCAAGGACTCGAGTGATTCTTGTTACACTAGATGGAAAATCCTTCAAACATGCATTTAAGGTAATACTAACAGTAATGTAAATTATGATGCTCTATTGCTAGGATTGAATATTTATCACAAGCATGTTTTTTTTTTTTTGAAAAAGAGGGAAAAAAATTATTAGGAAATCAAGAAGTAATCATACAACACATCTAAAGACCCCACTAGGTCAAGAAACACCCCAACCAAAAATTAGAAATCACCTCCACAAGGAGAGTTAGAACACTACAAACCCAAATGTTGCAGTCCATTATCCATCCCTGTCCTCAACCACTAGCCTATTTAAAATTTGATAATATTCATGGGCTAATTTCTCCCACTCTTCCACTTTCCAATCCCCCATGTGCTCAAAGGCCCCTTTAGCCAAACATTAGCAATATTGTTCCACTCCCGCAGGATGTGGATGAAAGAAATAAAATCCAGAGATGTACTTAGGCAAATAATCTATCGAATCACCACTGCCAATTTCTGATTAACACCTTCCAATCTCTACTCATTTATCATATTAACTAGAATTTGAGAATTTGACTCATAGATAATCTTCTACCACCCAAGGACACAATATTTTTCCAGAGCTTTGAGGATAGCAAGACCTTCCATGAGTTTGTTAGAGTGTTGACCCTTATAGATGGAGGAGGAAAAACACAACCTCAAAAGTGTCTCTCCCAACTCCAATTCCAATATGCCCAATATTTCCCCTAGAGGAACCATTCATATTGATCTTTAAAACACTAGAAGGGGGAAAAGTCCATCTTCTAGCTCTCTGGGTTTTATTTTTGGAAAGACGACCTACCCTCCTCAAAGAGTGACCCAAACCACTACCAGATAAACCCAAACCTTTCATCACCTCAGTCTCACCAATTTCCAACGGGATTGATAACTCACATTTAGCACTCATCGTCTCTTGAATCATGCCTAGAATTTGCTACCATATTTGTTGCACCGGCTAATTCTACCCTTGAAATATTCTTTGATTCCTTTCCAACCAAATTTTCCAAAGGATGCATGAAGGCCCAATTCTCCATGCCACTTGAAGAAAGAAGGCCATAGTTGGAGGCCTCCCCAAAATTCTACAAAACTCAATAAGAGAAGAAGTATGCACACAAGACTGCTTCCAGACTCCCCACCATAAGTGCCATATTTCTCTAGAAATGACACACTAGAAAAAAAATGGAAAGAGGATTCCTCACTATTTTCATATAGGACACACATAGATGGTCCTTGAAATCCCCTCTTCTGAAGGTTATCCTAGATGAGGCACTTATTCCAAGCTAGCAACTACAAGAAGAAGTTATATTTGGACTAGGAAAACTTATTCCACACATTTTCCCACCATGAGACCTCAACCCCTCCATATTTCTAATTCAACTCTTGATACCCAAAAGGCAACAAAATACATACCCCTAGGATCAGGACCCCAGGCCAAAGTATCTCTCCCTCTCAGGGAGCTACAAGCTCTATTAGATAAGATCCTATATAGATCTTCTCAATCCTCATTAGATCTCTTTGGAGTCCATTCAATAGGTTCATTCCATTTACACCCCTCCACATGCCCCATGCATTGAACACATTTGAAGTCAACCGTTGACCACTTAGTTGCCAAGAATCTTTGGAAAAGGATCTAAAAATTGGGATACATAGTCATTATTGGGGGAAAACCATCGACAAAATCAAACCAACAGAGGGTGTCAGATCCTTTGTTACAAATCCAAAACAAGCCCCGCTTGATTAAATTGACATCCTTTTTAAGAGTTTCCCAAATCAAAGGGCCTTTTCTAAACAAGCCAATTCTAAGAACATCTTCGGTCGAAGCTCCCGTTAGGTACTTGGAGGTGAGAATCCTAGCCCAAGCTTGATTCTAGTTAATGCATCATCTCCAATAAAGCTTAGCCACTAGAGCCTGCCCAGTGAAGTTAGCCTAATGCTGACCCAACCCCCTTCTTGTTTTAGCCTACAAATAGTCTCCCACTTCACTAAACTCCACTTTGATGAAGCTAAGTTACCAAACCATAGGAATTTTATTGAGAGATTATATAATTCCTTAATGAAACTTAAAGAAGCCACCAAAACCATACACCTATAAATGGGGAGGGCTTGGATCGTAGATTTCAAGAGCAGAACTCTCCCATCAAAGGAAAGCCACCTGCGGGTCAAATGGCTGACCTTATCTTGGAACTTATCCAACACTTTTTGACAAGTCCCCCTAGGTAGGGAACCCATAACTAGGGGAATACCAAGATACACCAAAGGGAGATCTCTTATTTGAAATATGATAATTTTAGCAATTCTCTATTGAATTAGAGGATGTGTGTTAAAGAAAAATATGAAGGATTTTTCCTCATTGATTTGTTGACCCAAGTCCACAAGATAGATGTCTAACACCCTTTTGATGTCAGTAGCTTCCTTGATTTTAGCCACCCTCATCAAGGTTGTGTCATCCACAAACTAAAAATGGGATTGAGGGGGTAAACCATTTCCCACCCCATCCTTAAATGTTGCCTTGATGCACCTGATGCTTGATGAATCTACCTAAACCTTCAACCATAATGATAAATAAATAGGGCAAAAGAGGGTGACCTTTTTAGAGGCCTTAGGAGATGCCAAACAAAGTAGAAGGCTCATTATTGATGAGGATAGAATAAGAATTTGAATTCAAACAACTCATTACCCAATCGATCCACTTTTCTCTAAAACTAAAATAAATAAGAACTTTTTAAAGAAACAACCATTTGAATTGATCATAAGCTTTAGCCATGTCTAGTTTGATGAACATATCTTTCTCTTTGGATTTTTCCATGGAAGAATGGCCTTAATAGCTATTAAAACCCAATCCAATATTTTCCCTACAAGCCAAAAAACCTCCTTATTCCTCAGAGATGAGTTTGTTGAGGCACTACTTATTTCTTTCTATAATCAGCTTTGAAATAATCTTGAAAACCACATTATATAGAGCTATAGGCTTAAAATATTTAAACGAATGAGCTCCTCTTTTAGGAACAAGAACTAGGACCATAGAATTCATTGCTCTTAATATCTTCTTGCTCCTTTGGGATTCCTGAACCACCTCCAATAAGTCAATTTTTAGAATCTCCCAAAATTCCTGAAAGAATCCCACTAGGAATCCATCAAGGCTAAGGGCTTTCCCTTTCTTCATTTGAAACACAATCTCCTCTAATTCATCTAAAGATATGGGGAGCATAAGCCTCTCATTCATTTCCAATGACACCAAGGAAGGGATGTAATCCAAAATAAGGTTTTTCCTCCCCCATTGCAAGAGTTGAATATTCCTTGAATAAAGAAGAGTAATACTAATTAGCCTCCCTCGAGATATCTTGGAAAGAAGATAACTGGACTCCCTGGGAAGACATAAGAGAAGAGATCTTGTTCCCATGCCTTCTAGCCCTAACATAATTAAAGAAGAAAATAGTATTTTTATCTCCTTCTTGAATCCACTCAATTTGAGATTTTCATTTCCAAAAGATCTCTTCTCGAAGCTCCAATTCTTCAAGCTACTTCAAGACAATAGCTTCATTCTTAAGGGAATCCTGCATATACTGAGTAATATCATCCAGTCGAGATTGAGAATTTTCCTTGTCCATAAAGATATTACCAAAATTCTTCCTATTTTATTCTTAAGTTGATACTTCACAAATTATAAACTTTTCACAAAATAATACATAGTTGTGCCATGGGGTGGTCTACCTCTACTCCACCAGTTAGCCATATACTCCTATAAACAAGGATCTTGAAGCCACTTAAGATAAAAATTAAAGGATGGGTTCTTCATGGCTCCCATCAAGATAGCTAAGAGTTTGATAGGCTAATGGTCTGACCCCCACCACTCTAAAATCTTAGAGCTGATAGTCCAATTGTTTCCAATCCAACAACTAGACACCAAAAATATATCCAACCTCTCAAAGATCGCCTCTTTACCACATCTCCTATTATTCCAAGTAAACAAACCACTATGCAGTTTGATGTCCACCAAATTCATGGAGTTAATGTTATCCTTTAGCTGAATGGAAGAAACTCGAGCCTTTGGACACCTCCCCTCTTTTCCTCTAAACTAATGATAGCATTGAAGTCCCCAACCAATATCCACAAATATAAAAGGGTCAATGAACAAATATACTGGATATGGGCCTAGAGATTGGTCTTTCCGAGAATATATGTTGGAGCATAAACATTGGAGAATGGAATGATCTCTCTTGTTTTGAAACTAGTGGCAACTCTAGAGATTAAATTTTTTCTCAAAATCCACCAAAGGGGGGTAACCTTTAGTGGGTTCCAAAGGTAGGAAACCCCTCCAATATATCCTTAAGCCCCAATACACTAGCATTGACTACCCCACCACAAATTGGAAGTCAAGTTGTATATCCTTTCTATAGAAAACTTAGTCTCTTGTAAAAAAATAATATCGAGTAAATGAGTCCTAATCAACTCACAAATAAATTTTTATCTAGGGATGTTATTCAGGCCCCTTGCATTCCATGAGAGGACAATCATTTTTGAGAGTTGGAGAAGTAGGAGTCAATGGTTTTGATTGACCCTAATTCCACTAAAGTCTCCCCCATTAATTTAATTTTGTCTTGATCTTTCTTTTGCCCTATCTTGGGAAGTTTTTTTGAAGCTCTCCTCTTTAGATTTTTTGGTTGCAACCCTAAAGGGGGAGAAGCTCTACTCCCTTTTCTAGAATTTAGATCCTCCTTCTCAAGTGGAATAGGCTACACAACTTTAGTTGATCCAATATATCTCTCAACATTTTCTCTTGCCACCAAGGCATAAGGATCCCTAATACCTGGGTTTGTTTCCATCCGTGCTTCAAGGAAATCTGCCTACTAAACACTCTAAATACCATGCTCTCTATCCAAGTCTTGGGTTGACCCCAAATTTCCTCCATTGAAATGCAACCCATTTGGATTCTCCTTTGGTACGTCAAAGTCTTCTAACACATGAAAATGGTTAGAAACTCCATCATCTTGTCTGACCTTGAGAGATCTTTTCTACCCTCTAGCCTTGTTTTGAGGCTTTACAAGAACCAAACCATCCTTGTTTGCTACCTCCACCACCGTCAGGGCTTTCCCTTTGTCCATCTTGGAGGATTGATGATACAACACATTAGAAGGCGGTCTTGCAGGGGTGACCCTAGGGAATTTCCATTGCAAGTGACCATATTCATGGAAAATATGACATCAAAATGATAGGGCCTCATAATCAAATTGTTGGTTCCAAGAGGATGAAGACAAATTTACAAAGAGTTTGGAAAGGGTGTAACATGCACATTGCTCAACATAGTAACTTCCCTATGTTTTAATCTCAAGAAAATAAAATATGATAACACTTTAAGCAATAATTTTTTTCTTTTCAAATATAAATATATCATACAAATTTGAAATAAATATCTTTCCAAACTTTTCCATTGCATTATATCAAAGTAGTACATCTTTCCAATGTATTGATTTCATAGTACATAATTTCATAACATACCTCTTTTACAATTTTCCCCATAGTAATGGATACAAAATACATTCAAGGCTCCTAAGAGCTTACTGGAAATAGATGTACAAATGGTCCAGGTGTCCTCCATCAAATCTTGGTCACCTACTGGTGAGGAGAAGCACCACTCAAGCACTTTTTTGACAACCTTGGACTAACTGCAGTCCCCCACACATCTACCAAATTGGTAGATGGCCCTACCCTTTGATGAAGAGATTGGTTTGGTAACCTCATAATAATAATGACCTTCCCTGAGCTTGGTGTTGTGTCCTACATATCTAGATTTGTCACATGGTGGCTACAACCTACACATATGGCATTCCCTATCTAGTATGTAAATCCAAATCATAGTGAACTAACAATGTAAATAGTGGCAACTTACACTACTTTGGCCAAAGTATTCATCACCCAAAATTTAGAGTGGACGTCATAAACTTCACCCACCTTCCTAGCTCGATTTGTATTGACCATTCATAACCTATGCATAGGCTATCCCCTTATGCGATGGAGTAACCTTAACCTAGGAATAACCTATAACCTCTTAAGTACACTATGACACTTCTTCTAAGTAAATCAAAGTAATTCTATGACTCAACTAAGTTAAGCATCAACTATATAATCTATATCTTTAATAAAGTATTTAATGCTACTATAAACACCCATTCCTTAATATGGAATATATACATACACTCAATCAATAAAGATCCTAGACTAGGTACACCAAGAATCTTTCACTTTCATGTAAAGAAGAGAATAACCTTTCCCTACTAAGCAATTAAACAAATTTCCCAAACAAGGCAAACAATGCCACACAATCTTTTCAAATACATATAAAGTATAAAAGAGTAGAAATCAACATGCCTATTTATGCAATGCTTTAATTGATCAAACTAGATTCCTAGCTCAGCCTCCCCAAAATTACCAAGCAATTCCCAACTATCTCTCTTCCACTCACCAAAAACTTACTCTCAAAAACCTCTCAAAAACTATCAAACTCAGAAAACTAGAATAACAACTCAGAAAATAAGCATCAAGAGTGCATAATGTGTCCCAATTGAGGGAGAAATCACCTCTATTTATACACAAATTTGAGCAACTGCAAGCTATAATTAACAAGCTATCAAAGATGACACTTCTCAATCCAAAAGGTTCGACTCGGCAAGAAGAAAAGGTGGCAACTAAAAACATTGCACAATAAACACATGCACAACTAGATTTTATCATAGAGAATGAGTCATTCATTCAAATGGACAACAAGAATAACAATAAAAAATGCAAGGTTATAGTTTCTACAGGTCGACTCATTTTGGCCAGCTTCCCATTTGACTATTTTTTATATTTCAATTTGCTTCATACGCTGGAATTTGTGTTGCGGATTAGACTTCTAATTGGTTCACACTATTCATAGTTTGGCACCACCAAAACACTGCACACCCTATCTCTTTGGGTTGCTATTTGATAAAGACCAAGTCAAAGTTTCTTGTATGTTGAGTATTCACTTTACCTTCATGTTTGACTTAGTCTTGGCAGATTTAACTTACACATTGGTTTGCTTTGGATTCATACGCTTTATCCCATCACTACCTATGCTTCATATTACTTAGAATTTAAATACTTTAAATATGTTTATTGTTTATGCTCTACCTTCAATGATGCACAATTCCCTTTATTGTTGTGCCATATACTATATGTATATGCTACACATTATACATAATATATGTTGTGTTTTATATGCTATGCACACAATATCATTTCAACGCTATTTGAAATCACTATCATATATATATATATATATATATATATATATACATGCATGCATCAATATGCAAAATATGAAAATGTGTATGTGTATTTGAATATCGAATAATGCATTTTATAAACTTATAAGTTGAGATATATGTATATATATATATATACATACATATATATATATACATACATATATATATATATACATACATATATATATATGTATATATGTATGTATATATACATACATATACATACATATATATATATAAATATATATGTATATTGTATATATATATATATAAATATTTATACATATATATCTATATATACATATATATATATACACATATATCTCAACTTATAAGTTTATAAAATGCATTATTCGATATTCAAATACACATACACATATTTTCATATTTTGCATATTGATGCATGCGTATATATACATATACACATATGCATATATATATATATATATATTAATATACTCCTATGGACGTTTCCATTTACGTCAATGCATATGCACACATTAATATATATATGTATGTATGTATGTATGTATGTACATACATACATACATGTATGTATATGTATATATATATGTATGTATGTATGTATGTATATATATATGTATGTATGTATGTATATGTATATATATATACTCATTGCCTTGACAGTAAAACACATATTCACAATCCATCGATCAACATATATACATGAAATGTATATATATATATGTCACCTTTGTTCAATCGATATTCCCATGCATATGGGTAATTTTTCCATGAGCATATGTAGATATGTCTATCTACGTATACTCATGCATGTATTTACTCATGTGTATGAGTTTATCATTGACACATACATATATACATTTTTTATATATATATCCAATCGATTAAATATAAACACATAAAGAAGAACTCACACATCACAAAGATACTCAACACTTTTAACCCCCAAGACAAGAACATTCACAAATAAAACCATAACCTCTTCTAATCATACTCAAACAAGACTTAAGGTAACTTACTATCTCCCCAACAATTGATCTGACTCGACCAAACTAGAAGTAAGTGTGTGAAAGATCAGTTTAGGTCTTATTAAGGGTTACCGGACCAAGTTCTTCTCCTGAGTGATACGTCCCCTCTCTTCCAAAGGCTTGATTTTATTCTTGCATCCAACTTAGTACATTATAACAGTAGTTAGTTGAAAATAATACATTTATTTACATCATATATTTCATAATTAGAATCATTTCATAACATCAAATTGAATCAAACATTTATTCATAATATTTCCAAAACACATAAAGCATGAGTACATTCATTTAAAGCATTTTCACCCAACTAGGTAAAAGTAAATAAGTAGTAACACAATGGGGTGTAACATATCCCCCCTCGTGAATCATCATCCCTAATGATTTGATGTAGCAAACATAGGCATAAATTATAAACACAAACATATCAAATTTTTTTTTCAAGAACTCTCAAAAGCATGTAAGACATGAGGAAACTTTTTCTTAATCTCAACATAGTCTTCCCAAGTGGCAAAATCTTCTACATACTGGTTCCACTGGACTTTGCATTGCAGAACCTCTCAGTTACGTAAGTGAAGCTTACGTGTTTTGAGCACCTTGAGAGGCTCAATTATTACCACTCTTGGGTCTTGTACTTGTAAAGCATTCCAATCAATAACATGGTTATCCCTTGGTATATACTTTTTAAGGTATGAGACATGAAATACATTGTGCATCTTGAAAAGAGTTGGTGGCAACACAATTTGATAGGCGACAGGGTTTACTTTCTCAAGAACCTTGAAAGGACCTACGTAGCATGGAGCTAGTTTGGATGACTTTCCAAACTTGATGGAAATATTATGAGGTTTAACCCTTAACAACACCTTTTCCCCTACTACAAAATTTTGGGTACCCACTTAGAATCTGCATATCTTTTCTGTTTATCAATGGCTTCTTCTAGCCTCTACTTAATAATTCCTACTTGCTCATCCATTTTTGATAATATCTCTGGCCTGAGACTTATTCTATCCTCTAGCTTATCCCAACTTATAGGAGTTTGAGATTTCTTGTCATACAATGCTTCGAATGGAGCCATCTTTATTATAGAATGGTAAGAATTGTTGTATGAAAACTCAACCAATGGCGGATAATCTTCCCACTTGTATTGTTGATCCATGCAATACATCCTTAGTAGATCTTCAAGGACTTGGTTAACCTTTTCAATTTGTCCATGTCTATCTCTGGATGATATGTTGAATTTATGTTCAACTGAGTTCCAAGTGAGGAGAACAAGGTTTGCTAAAACCTAGATTTCAAACAAGTATCCCTATTTGAAATGATTTTCTCAAGAATATCATGCAATCTAAACACCTCTTGAATAAATTTCTGAGCTATGATAGGAGCTCCATCAATTAAATTTCCCAGAATAAAATGCGCCACCTTAGTTAGCTTATCCGCCACCACTAGAATGGCATTATAATTATTCCTTAACACAGGTAGACCTTGCACAAAGTCCATGCTAATGACTTGCCACTTAATTTCAGGAATATCATGCAGATACAAAAGACCTATAGGGTGATGATGTTCTGCCTTTACCCTTTGACACTCTAAGCATCTTACAACAAATCTTGTAGCACCCCCCTTCATTCCCTTCTAGAAATATAATGGCTTCACATCTGCCAACATCTTTGTCACACTAGGATGTCCAGAGTATGGTGCATTGTGAACTTTTTTCCACATCAGATTCCTTAACTCCCCTGAATTAGGCACATAAACTCTCCCTTTAAACCTTAGTAATCCATTAGGTTGAAAGTGAAAACCTTCGTACCTTGCATCTTGTGGATTATCTGTGAGTGTTTTCTTAGCTTGCTCGTAAAATTCCTCACCCTTGGATTCTTGCAACACCTATCCCTTAAAGTTGGTTTGAATTGTTACCATAGAGGTGATATGCCTTCTACACTTAGGGCATCGACAACCCAATTCTCTTTTCCCTTAATGTAGTTGATGTTAAGTCATAATCAAATATCAGCTCTAACCACCTCATTTTATTGCATTCAAATTGGGTTGGGTAAATAAATACTTCAGACTGTGATGATTGAACTTCAATTCAAAGGGCTTTCCCAATAGATAATGTCTCCACATCTACAATACATGAACTACAACTGCTAACTCAAAATCATGTGATACATAATTTTGTTCATAGTGCTTCAGCTTCCTATATTCATAAGCTATGACTTTCCCTTCTTGCATCAAAATTCCTCCTAATCCTTCTCCCAATGCATCCATATGACAACAAAGTTTCCCTTTGGATCAGGTACCTTTAATATAGGTGTGGTAGTCAACTTCTCCTTGAGTAGGTCAAATGTTGCTTGACATTTTTTTGACCACTCAAACTTCTTACCTTTCCTCTATAATGAAGCAATAGGAAAAGCTATCCTAGAAAAGTTTGCAACAAAATTCCTATAGTAACTAGCTAAACCCATAAAAATTTTAACCTTTGGTACACTCTTGGGCACTGGCCACTCAAGTATCGCCTTTATTTTAGTTGGATCAACTACAATCCCTTTAGCTAAAATTATGTGACCAAGGTATTGCACTTCCTTCTAAAAGAAGGTACACTTAAAGATTTTCCATATAGCTTGTGCTCTCTTAACCATTGGAGAACTATCTCTAAATGTTTGCAATGCTCCTCTTCATTCTTGGAATAGATTAAGATATCATCCAAGAAAACTAATACAAATCTATCTAAGTAGTCTCTAAATACATTGTTTATTAGGTTCATGAATGCTATAGGTGCATTCATAAGTCCAAAGGGTAGGACTGTGAACTCATAATGTCTATATCTAGTCCTAAAAGCAGTCTTGAAATTGTCTTCATCTTTGATCCTTAGTTGATAATAACTAGATCACAAATCAATCTTTGAAAACATTGCCGCTCCTCGCATCTGATAAAAAAGATCATCAATATGTGGCAAGAGGTACTTATTCTTTATTGTAGCTTTGTTAAGAATATAATAATCTATACATATAAGCACAATGTACCATCCTTCTTCACAAAGATCACTAAAACTCCCTAGGGTGAAACAGTAGGTCTTATCAATCCCTTGGACATCAACTCCTCCAACTGTGCATTAAGCTCCATTAATTTTGTTGTGGTAATCCTATAGGGTAATTTTTTGGATACAAGCTCTAAACTTGGTACTAGGTTGATGGAGAAATTGAATACTCTCTTGGGAGGAAATCCAAGTAGTTCTTCTTGAAAGACATCCACAAATTTCTATAAGATGGGATATTTCTCCATATCCATTTCTCTAGATTCCACCACTTCTCCTTCAATCTCTTGAGAATATCGAGGTTCACAATAAATAACATCATCTTCAAGGATGACTTCCTTGAATTCTTCTAGTTTATCTATCCATTTTAACTGCAAAGAGTTAGCAACCTTTCTTTTTCGCCCTATGCATTTGGACAACTAAAATCTGTCACAATTTCACTTCTCTAGGTGTTGCTTACAAAGAAACTTGGTTACCTAGATCATCTAAGCATTCTGCGGTTTCAACATGGCAATCCACTTTATCTCTATGCTTCCATAGCCAATTCATTCCTAAGATAACATCATAAGAACGCAAGGGAGCTACATACAAGTTTACTTCTGTTG
Source organism: Sequoia sempervirens (assembly GCA_007258455.2). NCBI lineage: Eukaryota > Viridiplantae > Streptophyta > Pinopsida > Cupressales > Cupressaceae > Sequoia > Sequoia sempervirens. The sequence continues at coordinate 73,362 of VDFB02015955.1, forward strand.
AGAAACTTGTAAGTTCAACCCTTGCCTCAAATAAACATCGTTTCACTATTGCTTTTACCTGGTTTGCATATTCTACAACCCAATATTTTCCATAAAACCAACCTTCCTAAAAAATTTATTAGCTACTCTAGGTGAAACAAAATTTTCTATGGCTCCAATATCAATAAGTATGGAAATAGGTAAACCAAACAAAGTACCTAGAGTTTCCACTAGGCTGATATGGTATTATGCTTGTCATTTGTCCACTATTGCATGGATCCTTTGTTGAAATGTAGCCCATTGAGGAGGAAATGAATTACCATCATGTGGTTGTGAACCTAATGGTTTGTTGGGAAATTGATTAGCAAAATGATCCTCACCACATGTAAAGCATCCTCTCACTAGTCCCCTCTTTTTCATTGGCCTATCAAAATTACCACTTTCCCCTCCAGTTTTGTTATAGTTACTGTTGTTGAAGTTGTTTCCTCGATGATCATTCCTTGGCTCATTCTAATTATTGTGGGATCCCTTGTCCCCTTGCCTTTGAAATTATTTCCCCTCATTAAACTTCTTTGGAGCTTGATTAAATTGAGGCCCATTGAACTTCTTTCGATTCCTCTCTCAGTAGTTCGAGATGGCTTTGAGATTTTGCTCTTGCTTGATTGCCTTCTCATATACTAGGTCCATAGTGGTCGAACCCTGTACATCCACCTCTCCACCTATTTTTCCATTTAGAACCATAATGAACTTCCTGATATGAAATCCCTCATCTTTTTGGTACATTGGTACATACCTCAAGAGACGAGTGAACTTCTTCTAGTATTCATTCACTAATGAATCTCCTTGCTTAAGATTTTGGAAATCAATGAATTTTTAATCGAAGAAGAGTTGGGGTAGCCACCTCTTTCAAAAAATCTCAACAAACTCATTCCAAGTCTACTTTAAGGAACTCATTCCAAGTTCCATCTTCTTGTTCATCCACCAATTAGAGGCTTCTCTTGCTAACTGAAAAGCTCTCCACATAGCTTTAGTGACCTTTGAATAGTTTCTTATTTTAAAGTACTCCATTTGAATTAACCAAGCCTCAACTTCTTTTCCATTGGTGCTTCGTTCAAATTTTGGAGGAGTAATCTTTCTCATATCCCTAGATAAATTAGTTTCCAATCACTTTCTTTTGGTTCCCTCAGAATATGATTGTCACCTATCACTTTCTTGATCACTAGTTTATAATGATTATGAGAATCCTCTTCTTCTTCCTCATTGTTGGGAATTTCTTCTTCTTCATTACGTGGGACTTCTTCTTCGTTTCTTTCTTTTCCTCTCACTTCTTGTTCAAGGTTTCCTATCCTTGCTCTTGTTTCATCCATGATTTCCAGAAGATGGTCCAACTTAGCTTTAACATTTTTCAAACCTTTTCCAACGTCTTGACTCCCTCCATGATTATTTCTTGGCCTAACCATAGTCTTAAGTGAAATTTATACTTGGAGGTTCATCTTTAATTAGATCCTATCATGTCTTACTTTACGTATTGAAAACATTCCAAAAGAGCAAAATATTCATACATAATAAATTTCATTGAGGATCTCATACACAAGTTTTGATAAAAAAACATAATCTTTTCATTTATTCACAAGGATTTCAATATCCTTCCTTTTACATAGAATGACTATTTAAATATTCAAGAGGAGATTATCCATAAGATTCACTCTCAGATACATTACTACGTGGGATGTAACCCTTTGATTTTTGCTCAACTCTATCCCAATAAGGGTAGTAGCCCTAAGATTTATCTTCTGATACATAATTTCGGGGAATGTATCCATTCAATTCACCACTAGAGGCTATAACAATAACTTCATCCATAGGTATAACTTGAGGGTCCCTAAATATCAATGTTGGAATGACACTACATTTTGAGGGCATATCCTTGGAAACCGGTAATGAGTCCAAATTGGCTGGAGAAACAGATGGTAAGTAGTTGAAATTGGACACATCTCTCATGCTTCTCTTCTCTTGACTAATTCATGAAAGGGTGTGACTGATAGTCTTAGTATCACTTAGCCAAATGGTGTTGTCATGATTGGTTCCTTCAATGGTACGAACAAGGGATTCTCTTTCCTTCTTGGCCCGTAGGTAACACTCATTTCCAATCATTGACTTCCTCTAGTAGTCATCTTGAGATGCACCATCCTGGCACAAGAATTTCCAAACATTAGACTCATAATGTTGGAGGGGAAAACATAGCAAGCACATAGATTCCAGGGCTGAACTTGGTAGCTATTATACCAAGTGTAACATTCCCATTGTTCAACATAGTAACTTCCCTACGTTTTAACCTCAAGTAAACAAAATATGATAACACTTTAGCAACATTTTTTTTATTTTCAAATATAAATATAGCATGTACATTTGAAATGAATATCTTTCCAAACTTACCCATTGCATTATATAAAAGTATTACATCAATCCAATGTATTGATTTCATAGTACATAATTTCATTATAACATTCCTCTTGTACAATTTTCCTCATAGTAATGGATAAAAAATACATTCAAGGCTCCTAAGATCTTATTGGAAATAGATATATGAATGGTCTAGGTGTCCTCCATCAAATATTGGTTTCCTACTAATGAGGAGAAGTATCACTCAAGTGCTTTTTCACCAACCTTGGTCTAACTATGGTCCCCCGCACATCTACCAAACTGGTAGATGGCCCTACCCTTCGACGAAGAGATTGGTTTGGTAACATCATAATAATAATGACCTTCCCCAAGCTTGGTGTTGTGTCCTACATAGCTAGATCTGTCATATAGTGGCTACAACCTACACATATGACATTCCCTACCTAGTATATAAACTTGGATCATAGTGAACTGATAGTGTAAACAGTGGCAACTTACACTACTTTACAGTCCAAAGTATTCATCACCTAGAATTTAGAGTGGACATCATAAACATCACCCACCTTCCTAGCTCAATTTGTATTGACCATTCATAACCTATGCATAGGCTATCCCCTTCCACCATGGAGTGACCCTAAGCCCGAGAATAACCTATAACCTCTTAAGTACACTATGACACTTCTTCTAAGCAAATGAAAGTAATTCTATGACTCAACTAAGTTAAGCATCAACTATATAAGACCTATCTTTAATAAAATATTTAATGCTACTATAAATACCCATTCCCTAATATGGAATATATACATACACTCAATCAATAGAGATCCTAGACTAGGTACATCAAGAATCTTTCACTTTCACATAAATAAGAGAATAACCCTTCCCTAATAAGTAATTAAACAAATTTCCCAAACAAGGAAAACAATGTCACACAATCTTTTCAAATACATTGTTGGCGTTTCAATTAGCACCTTTGGAGTGCTTATTGGAAACATATAGCTATGCACAGTGCATGATGACTGCTCTTTAAATTATGGAGGGGAAGCTCCCTCTTGTTTGCTGATGTTTGCGTAAAAGTAAAACAAACTTAAGTGTTCCTATCTTTTTTACTCAGTGGGCAGGACACAAGGGTGCATAAACACAATGTGTTGTAGCTAAGGTTTTCTCTGGTTTATGCAGATCTTAGCTACAACTAAACTATGCTTTTAATCTATCGTATCTCATCAATGTAAATAGAGCATGAGGGCATAGGAGCGGGAATGGATTGCTTGGATCGCTTGGTCCAATAATCTTTCAGAATGTGTCTGAGGCTCTGAACTCTCAAATTTATGTTAGAATAAGGCTTTATGCAAGCAATCACTCTCACAGTAAGATGAATCTCAGACTTTCCAAGGAGGAGGAACCCCTGTTCGAGGTATAGGGTGGGATACAACTCACTAGAAACAACAAAGTACAATGATTTGGCTAGCAAGATTCCCAAGGAGGTGACTACACCTATCCAAAGTGTAGGCTAAAATACAACTCATTAAATAACATCAAATGACAATCATTAAAAACAAAGTACCCAAGGAGGTGACAACACTTGTCCAAGGGGGAGATTGAAACAATAGATTGTAAGAACAAGACGTTGAAAGAACTTGAATCTTTAGATCAAATTGCATGTGCCTTTTGATTTCTTTCTTCAAACATTCTCAACAAATTACAAAAGTTTGGGACAACAAAGGTACAAAATCATACACAATTGCTTATCAAACCAAACAGACTCTCATCCAAGAGTGAACAAATATGCAATTGCAAGCTTGTGGAAACAATGTCGCAACAATTTTGTGTAGTAAATAGAGGTTACAAAATAATGAGCAAAGGATTTTATTTATAGAAACTCAAAGGAGTAGGAAAACCTAAAATCTCCTTGAGTTAACAATCAGCTCTTTCCAATCAACAAGATTTATTCTTATGTGTAAAAGTAGGTGAGCAAGCAGTTAACTGGAAATCTTCTTCAGTTAACTAATTTAACTAAACAAACAGTCAACTGGAAGTCTACTTCAGTTGACTGAAACTAAACTAAAAGTGAACTTAAATTAAAAAATGTGCCTCCAAAATAGAGATCCACAATTAGTGGAGATCTAAGATAGACATCCATAATTGGTGTGATCTGACATGCATGATCAGTGGGACATGGAGTTAACTTGGAATGAGGCATCAAGTTACCTCTTGTCTCCATTAATGCTATTTTGAAGGGTAGGATGTCCTAAGTGTGTGCTTTACATCTCACCACCTCTAGTCAATAGTTTCTCTCTAACCAAGCATTGACTTCTTTTGCCTTTGGGAAATCAATGCTCTATAGGATGACGACATGGAATTTCAACATCTCTTCACCATTCACAAGCTGCTACTGATAGTCTATGCACTTTGTAGCTGTGTCATCTAGCTTAGTGGACATGGTTGCAACATTACTCAACTTGCAACCAGCAGGGTCATTGTAAAATGTGCTATAGACGACATCCTAGAACTGTTTCTGTACTAATCCTAGCTCAATGTATGCACCTCCCTCGTGTTGACAAAGGTAAGGGATAAATATTACCAATGTTCTTGTGAAGTTGATAACACCTGCCACAATTTTTCGGTACTCGATCAATTCCACAAAATTGGTGTCATAGGCTTTCACCTTGTATGCTAACTATTCTTTCCAAACAAAAAGATGTTGCCTATTCTCTATAGTGGTAACTGATTGGTATGCCAATTGTAAATCAATGACCGTGATCTCATCCCCAGGCCTCTTCTTTGCTACCTTTCGTTCTGAATGTTGAATCTCTACGCGGAGTTCATGAGCTCTATTCCTCAACTAGTATAGTTCTGCCAATATACTCCGTTCTTTGACAAAAAATTCTTCCACTTGATTCCTCAAGTGTTTTCCATATAAGATCAACTGGTGGTGATTTTTCTCTTGGGGAGGTCAAGCATCTCTTGTGGCAAAGCAAATATGTTTGGCATATCGTGCATCAAGATAGATATGAATAGTCTCAATTGCTAGTTTTCAGCTTTTAAGGCTAATTTGTCTCTGCCATCCTTAGCCATTCTTTCTTGAACACTCATTAATGCAATTCCAAGAAGATCTGCCTCCACCTGACAAGTGGTTTTCTTGAGGTTGACCTTTGACAATGTGAAGTCATTAACCTCTACCTCGTGTGCATTCTTGTCCTCAAGTGGTGCAACTGTCTCTATGAAAAATTCATTGTCATCATTGCTTCCTATGTGAACCTGATTCTTTAGCTTCTTTACTGGCACGTCTTGAGGGATGTGGTCAAATTTCATGAAGTCAAGCTACTAGGATGGCCTTTCTCTCTTCCTTCTAAGGATGCTCTCAAGCAAAGATGAATCTTGACTAGCTTGGCTGGAAGAAGGAATGTTAGGCACTTTAATGCCCAACGAATTAGATTGTGCTTCAGTATCTTGTGGTGGAGAGTCCAAGTCAATGGGGACTGTGACTGATGTGATGGTGGTGAAGTAGGAGGTTTTGTTTCCACTACTAGCACTATATATGCTATAGTTTCTTCCATCATGGGCTCTAT